>JAFHBV010000207.1:0-62562 GCA_019022785.1 Pseudomonodictys pantanalensis
GGTCGTACCTGTCGTACCTGTCGTACCTGTCGTACCTGTCGTACCCGTGGTGCCAGCTTCACAGATGTTAGCGAAGGTCTCTTGGACTGTGTCGCAGTGGCTTACATCCAAGTCCAGGATCGGCTACGCCAGCACCTGTACCTGGCTGAGGAAGGTTCTGAAGTTGACTAGAGCCTTGCGTGCCTGGTGTTTGGGTACCGGCAGTGCCTTGATTGCCTGCAGTGCCTGCAGTTCCCGGTGTAGCACCTTGTTGAGGAGTTTGTCCGGCTGTGCCTATTCCATATGAGAATCAAACTAACACAGTCAGGTATTTGCGTCTTACCTTGGGTTCCTTGGGTGCCAGTAGTCGTCGTAGTGCCAGCTGCACATATGTTAGTGAGACTCTTGAGGACTCGAATGCTACGCTTACCAGTACCCGCAGCGGTTCCCGCATTTCCTAAGCCAGCATTTGCTACGCCAGCTCCGGTACCTGCGTTCGCTGTGCCTGAGAGATGTCAGTCAATCCAAACTCTAAGATTTAGATTCGTGGCCCAATTATTGCGAAGGAAAGGACCAAATCCATCCATGAAGCTTTTCGGCGGGCATTCCAAGTACAACTTTAGTATAGCATAGTCGTCCGATATGCAAGGACTCCTGCAAAGCCAAGGAAAATAAAGGCTTACCGGTTCCTGTTGTGCCAGTGTTACCAGCATTTGCACCAGCGCCGAGACCTGGATTGGCCGCACCTGCTCGGAGTAAGTTCCCACTTCAACATGCATGTATGGGTTGACAAACTGGACGGAGTCGCAGCACCCGTACCCGTGCCCGTGCCCTTGCCCGTGCCTTTGCCCTTTCCTACGTTTGCGGCGGGAGGAGGGGGAGGAGCTAAAACAAATCAGATTCTCAAGCTTTTTTCTCAAGTAGAAGCTCCACATACCTACTGCAGCAGTGCCGTTGCTCGCTGCGCCAGCAACACCCTGCTTGAGATCAGCCATCGTTGTCAGGATCAGACAAGCAAGATCCACTCACCGCATTCGCATTGCCCTTACCCTTCCCATTTGCCTTTCCATTAGCTTTGCCCTTCCCCTTGCCAGTCTGGGCAGCCCCTGTTGTGGCTGCACCGGCCGCGCCGGTCCCCGTGGCGCCCGTGTTCGTAGTAGCGCCTAAAGAACGTCAACATCAACGCGTATAGGACCCATTTCCATCTGAGTGAATACACACCTCCAGCATTACCGCCTAGCAGCCCACCCAAGAGACCGCCAGCACCACCTGCATTACCCTTGCCCTTCGCGCCTCCGAGCAGACCTCCAAGGAGGTCACCTCCAGCTGCTCCACCGGCGCCGGCACCGCCAGCGCCACCCGTCAAGCCACCGAGGAGCTGATCAAGCTGCCTTGTACGCACCGCCTTCTCGCGGGCGATCTTGTGGAAGTTGGCCATGAAGTGGGCGGGGACCTTGTCTGAGGATGTGTCCTGGTTGATGTGAGTAGGGTCCCGGGAGAATGAGACGAGAGGGAGAAAACGTACGACGACCCATCGCTTGCTGATGTGTGGGTAAGGAGCTGGGACTGCGTCGACGAGAGGGGCGGCCGCGAGGGCGGCGAGAACGGGAGCAGAGAACTTCATGATGAGAATAAGGAGCTACTATCGAGGAAAGATAGTACTGTATTACTTGCTGCCCTGCAGCTTTTTAAAGAAAGGAATGAAGAGATATGAACTGACTAGCAGCAATCGAAAAAGATAAGGGAAGGAAAGAAGTGCTGCAAATATCCAACACCCAACGCTGATAGCACAATTGACCACGCCCCCAGCAAGGCTCTATATATCACATCTCCTCTGACGCTTGATCTAACGTAACAACTTCTAGGAGACTCGCCATCCGGTCTGGGGCCCCGCTTTACTGTCCCTTAGAAAAGTGTATCCGACAGTGCATATGGTCGATCGACAAAGCAATGCTGCTCGACTGAGCAAGACGTTCCAGGAACAGTGTTTAGAGAAGGCCAAGCCGCGCCAATGAGGGTGTGCTAAGGCAGATCGCGGGTGTTTGCGTGGCTAGATCATACATGTGCTGTGACTTGGAATGTTGTAAGATTCAGAAACGGTGGTGATGCCGCACTGACGCGCGGAGGACTCGGATAGTGTCCGCTCCATAGAGTCGGGTGGGTTGTTTGAGGAGATGCCGGCCTGATGGTGAGTGCTACAGGGCAGCGACGGAGCCGGGGACGGAGCTGGTAACGAGAAGAGTTGAGCAAAATGGCGTTGCGGTGGAAAGGCGTCCATTCTTCTTGCGCTCAGGACGACGCTCTCCTCCCTTTCCCTTTCAGCACACTGCTCTTCGATTTTCGTCGGGACCTCGAACGAAATGAAACATGCCTCTCCGGCGTTTGACTAACCGTGTTTCAAACCCTCTTTGGCGGATGGCGTCACCCCACAAAAACCAAAAACAGACCAGACGCAGACTGTTTGATTCAGGAAGACCATGACACATAACCCGAGTACGGTCGCGGTCGAGCACGTTCACGAAAAGCCGCAATGCAGTGTGCGCCAAGCTTGAAACGTACGGGGCAGCAGCAAACGTGACGGTTCGGGTGCCTGCTGCCCGAATACCCCCAGGAAGAGCAGCAGCGACACGACAGATGCCGTTACGGCAAGCATCTCCAACCAAGTACTCAGCCAAATCCAAAATCATCTGCACGTTCCCCAGCACTGGGTAGCCAACAACCACCTCGACAATCAGCGCCTCCTCGCCATACCCCTAACAACCACCTCCCCATTCCCAACCTCAACCTTCCACCCCTCCCTGACTAGGGCCCTCACAACCGCCGGTCCCAACTTCCCCCTCCCACCCTTACTATGCCGTCCCAACCCCGTAACAATCCTATACCCTTCACCCGCCCCCACTCTCCCACCGCCAGGCACTCTCTGCTCGCCCAGCCCATCCCACCAAGCCTGCGTCCTCTGCATCGCAATGCGCGTCGCGCTGTTAACGCTGACACCATGTAGATCGAGAAGTGTGGGAGATGATTGCGAGGCTACGAGCGCGTCGGCTTCGGACTCGTTCATGGCGTGTAGATTGGCATTGAGGTCGCGGCCGACCTGCGAGTAGTAGCCTGCTGCGGCTTTCATGAGCGGGTTGGACCGNCCTTTGCGGTGGGCGGCGGAGGCGGAGGTGAAGGCTTCGCTGCGGGCATGGGCGAGGGAGGCGGATGTGTGGGAGGTGGCCGAGGGAGGGNGGGNGGGGATTTGGGCCGAGGGAGGTGTCGGCTCGGAGAGGTCGACTGATGCGTATCGCGGGACGACTTGGATGCCACCTCCATTTAGCGCCTTCGGGTATACGGTGAGGGCTTTTGCGAGCTGGTGGGCGTTTGCGGTTGATGGTGCAGTGAGGCGTATGATTGCGGCGGCGTATTTGAAGTCTATGCTGGAGAACTCTTCGGTGAGATCCAGGGCAGGTTGTATGACTGCTGGGTCGGCTTCGTCGCCTCGCGCTGCAGCATCTTGCGTTATGATGTGCACGAGAGCGGCCTGCAAGGAAGCACCATTAGCATGGTAAATGGAAGCTACGGTCTTGGGCGCCAGCTTAGTCCGGGAAGCGATAAACTCAACGTCTTTGCTACCATCCGCCCACTTATTGGTCGGTGCAGCTATGCTCGTATCGGAAGCAGAGGCGGGACTAGAATCATACAGAGGCGTGGAAGTCCTCTGCTTCCTCTTCGCCTTGCCCTTCTTGCCGCGTACCGGGACGTGATACTCTTCGGAGAAGGCATCGATACCCTTCGCAGCGGGTATTTCTTCTGTCGGGCTACTCCTCTCATCCTCGAAGAATGCATGGTTGAGCAGCTCGTCCGTAGCTTTGCCATAGTTGCCATTGCACTTCTTGAGCGTAAACACGACAAGCTCCGGCCTCAGATTCGGAAACGTCTCAGCGAGCAACGACTCCTTCTTGGGTATATCGAAGCCCTCGGTGGTCTTGAAATACCCTCCCTGGAATGACTCCTCGGAACTGGAGCCCGATCGCCCACCGACGCTCAAGGCAGCCAGCCCGTCGGACAAACCTGTGTCTTCGGTTTCTGTGGTCTGTGTAGTCCATGTCTCTGCGTTGGACTCGGCATCGGTGGCGGGTTTGCTCGGGCTCGATCGCACTGCGTCGCCGCTGCTGCCCGAGGGGTCGAAGTCGGTGAGCTGCTCTACAATGGCATCCTGCTTGAGCCCGTCTAGAAGCTCTCTCAGCGTCTGTATGCCACCGGCTTGCCCCGAGTATTCGGGGTAGAGGGCGTGGATGAGGGTGGGGTCCAACGGGGGACAATACTCTTGCTAGTAGGCCATCAGGGCACCGCGTCGCATGGTGGGAGAGAGTGCGTTACCTCTAATGCCGCCAGATCATCAGCCGTGTTTGTCCCGGGCATGCTTGCGGTGTCTGACGGCCGACTGGGCAAGATGCATACTCAACTGGGGACGGAAGGCGGCGGGCAGGTATCCAAGGCCGGGACTGGCTTGGATATGGTAGCAATGCGCGTATTGCTGTTGTACACTGCGATGCGTCTAGGTGATGAAATGTCTTGTGCCCTCCCAGCGTTGCTCAGTGCCCACTCCAGCCTTTGCCGAAGGCTTGGCGGTTACCGTTGCCTGCAATGAAGCGCACCGCGACGCGACAACGTGGTCTCATAAACAGCAACCACTCTCAGACATTTTTCTCCTCAGAAGGTCGTCGCTCGACGGGCGACAGGCGACGCGACGTGGGCCGCAAGGCGTCATCGATGTCATCATCGGTTGCTGTACATCAAGCCTTCTCAAAGTGCGGCGCTTCCTTAGTGCCCTCATGGCCATCACGTATCAAGATATCTTGCTACATTGGTGCAATCGATTCTACATTGATCGTTGCCATGGCTAAATTCTAATTCCGCTTCGCCATCCTGTTGGCGCCGTGGTAATGTGCACGCATAAACGCCTGGCAGTATTGCACCCATTGTGCCCTCCAAATGCAGTTCGTTCTGATCCGACCGTTACACGGGAGAGGAGTAGACAGTCTCCGTCCGTGCACGCCCTCCAAACAGAAGACCCCCGTGTGAAATATATGTTCCAAGCGGGGCATCTTTGCCCTACCACTCAAACCCTATGCGCCAGACCCCGACCATGCAGTGCAAACCGGGATCCAGCCGTCGTGGTATTCGTAATTCATACTTAGGAAAGGTGGAAGGCGCCCTGGCCCTCTCGAATAGCAACATGTAGCTTCTCGCGAAGTATGTTCATGGTGCTGTAGTCGGGCATTTTGAGGTAGTTGACACACGTCATGACGCTAGGTAGGTAGTCGTCCGAGGTATACGGCGGCTCGCTGGGTTTGCAGACAACCGTGAACATCGGCGTAAGATTCTTGAAGCCTAGGTCATGTCAGCAACATATGATATCCGTGGAGGAAGATCAACTCACCTCCAATAGGGAGCTTGGGGCTGCCGGTGATGAACTGCAAAAAGTCTCGTCGCTCTGCCGAGTCGAACTCGCTCATGACTTGCAGAAGATTGCGCACGCTCTTGCTGTCCAAGTTGTATCCATGGTCCGCCTTGATCGAATCCATCAAAGCTATGGGTGGTTAGCGACTGCACAAAAGACGTAGGCGTAGGGAAACTCACTTTCAAGAGACCAATCCTCGTTGACCCTGCCGAATAGCATGACGAGCTCGTCGGGGGTGAACGCCTTCAGAGCCGAATATGGGAAAACTTGCGAAAAGCCAGTCCGGAAAGCGTCCACTTGACGCTGCACTCCACTACCGAGCGTGAAGTCCAAGACTTTCTCGAGATATTCTTCCACGTTGTCCATTGTGACCAGCTTATCCGAGCCATTCTCCACCATCTCGATTGGATAGCCGGGCAGAGTGAAGTCCAAGCCTAGATCTTCAATTCGGCAATCCTGGATAGTAATTTCGGGAATGATCTGGGCCTTTTGAGCCGCTGTCAAGGAGGGGTCCTCATCAACCCGTTTCTTCGCATCGGCAAATTGCTTGAGGAGCTTGAGGGATTTTGCCAGATCGTAGTCGACGGTTTGCACAGCGCCCAAGGAAGGAGCCACAGCTGTACTAGCATCCCCAACCCGGAAGAACGTTGGATTGAAGGACACGTCTATGATCCTAGAGTCCATCATTGATCGCGCTACAAACCTACCAAGCACTCTGAAAAGATCCAGCACCTTCTTGCCGTTGTCCGATTCAGCTTGTTCTGCGCTCATTGGGGCAGGGAACAACCCTCGTTTGCCGAAAGCGTATTCGTCACCGTCCTGGGATTCGTTCTCCCGCCAGAGCTTCAGTTTCTTCTTCGAGAACTCCTTGGATACAGTGGAGTAGAACTCCAAGGTAGGACCAAGACCAGTGCCGACCTCTTCAAAGTACTCCACCTCGAGAATGCTCTGAGAGTCGCCGTAAAGGTGCATGACTTTCATAGCCGACTCTAAGATGCGTGCCCTTGATATGCGTACCTTTTGTCGCTGCAGACGGCCAAGGAATGGTCGGTCTTCACGGTGGCGGTCGGCGTGTCGCGCTTCTGCTGGCGTCTGAGAGTTTTGCCAACGGGTCATGGATCGCGCGTATCCAAACGAGGTGGACTGAAGGAAGAGATGGCGTGTCTCGAATGGGAAAAGGAATGGGTAAAGACGGGCCAGGTCTTCGCTCCAGCTTGGTAGACACGAACTAGCCACAATCAACGGCTCCTCCAGTTGCCTATTGAGTTTCGCCGTCAATTTGGTGTTGACAAACTGGGACAAAGGTTCCGCGTTGACGGTAAGAGCTCCGTGGCCGATGGGGATCACGTCGTCTAGATTGGAGTTGAAGTCATGGAGGATACTCAACAGGCGCAAGATGCCAGAGGTGACAGGATGCTTCTCAAGCGAGAGTGGCATCCCAGAAGATCCGGTCTGAGACTCGGGAGGCGGAGTCTGGGAGTTTGACTCGGACGACGGGGGACCAGCAACGCGCTTGAAGCTGATCGTATGGATCGCGTTCCATACCGCACGATTTGAGGCATCGCCAGGTTGCATTTGACTGAAATGCACAGCCCGATAGATTGTCGTGTCATTCCCAATGGGCTGTCCATTCACGGTGAACTGAATATGCCAATCCTGGGGAACAGACTGTACCGCCGCGGCATAAGATAGTGCACCAGCGCTTAGAGCTTGTTGCGCAGCAGAGCCGCGCAGCAGAGCCGAAAGTCGAGAAGAAGGTGTAGACGGTCGATCCACTGCGGGAGGCTTTGCGATTGATTGGCCGTGCACTGGAGTTGCTACCCTGGTTCCATCTTCCTTGCGTGCTGTGACTTTGCCGGTTGGCGCAACTTCAACGCTTACCGCGGATGGATCGGGGGGATCGTCGTCCATTTCACCGTCGAAGTCGTCCACAATAGCATTCAACGCGCTATTTTCATCCAGCGAGTCCTGGTCCGACAGACGCTCTTCATCAGCGCACTCTATTGGATCTCGGTTACTGTCCATCCGAGGCATCGCGGGCATCGTTGGCGGCGGGGGAGGTGGCGGAGGCGCTTGAGCTTGCTGTCGCCGGCTTGCACGACGTGTCTTCTCCTGCGGCGCCGAGCTAGGGCCAGGCTGAGATGGTGTTGTTGAGCTGGACGGCTTTGCTCGGGGCGTCTTTTTAGAGGAGGAGGATCGGTTCGTGGTGTCGCTTGGGGTTTGCGGTGCAGGTGGCGCTGGAGCGCGCCCTTCCGCCAACGCCTGCGCATATGCAGCAATCTGCTCACGATTCCTCGAGGCGCGGGGTCGCTCGGCGATGCTGATGCGGGGTCGCAGATAGTCGTCGAGAGCTTTGAAAGTAGCAATAGCATGGATGCTAACCATGATGTTACGGTAAGTCTTTGGTATGCCCGATTCCTCATCCGCAACCAACTTGAGACGCAACTGCTTCGCCAGCATCGAAGTCGCGCTGCCTCTATTATCGTATGGGTGTTGATGAACCGTAAGCACTTCGAAGTGTTCTGTCCGGCTCAAGAGATCTTGGAGCTTACTGACAAGGACACTGAAAGGCGATGGCGAAGCGCTCGTCTTTGACCCCATAAAAGCTTCGGCGAAGAGCGGTCGAGGGTCCACACCGTTCGAGGAGACAGGAGTAGAGAACACCTCAAGCAACACATCGACAATGTTCGATGACATAAGCTCGTAGCTCGTGATACTCTCCAGAGCATCGCCCTCAAAGTACGCGGCCAGTCGCGTAAACAAGTCCATATAAGTCCCAGGGTCGCCATGTACAACGCAAGTTCGAATTTCTTTTGCAAGGGCCTTCAGGTCATCCAGAATTGCGGCTGCCTTGTCCCGGATAGCCTTCGCACCATCTTTCTCATGTACTTCGATGAACTCCTTTGCCAATTGAGTAATGAAATCGTCGGCGTTTGGTGGCGGTCCTGGTGTATAGCGATCCGAAGACGATGATGAATCAGAATCGTCGTCCTCATCCCGATTGTCGCTATGATCGTTCTGGTCTTCATCCTCGTCGCGATCATCATCATCATCATCATCATCATCGGAATGCATGTCGGCATCTACCGCTCCCACCAGATCATGTCCCACGTCCACGTCCACATCCCCCGCAGAGCTAGCGCTAGCTACCGAGTCAGCAGTCGTCTCAACCTCAATGACCGATGATTGTGACTCCTTCGGTCGTAATTCGAGGGTCTTGCAGGGCCGGTTGGCCAGTTGTGAGATCTGCGAGATGACGCCTTCGCGATAAAACTGATAGCGATAAATGGGCTCAAGGCGCTTGAGGAGGAGCTCGGCAGCCTCGAGTGCATAGGTGACAAGGCTTGGGTGGTCCTGCTGTGAGAAGATGGATGCGAGGTAAGAGGCATATGGGACGGACCGCAGAGATTCTTCCAATATCTCGGTGTCTAGGTTCGAGAACATCTTAAGCTGCGCTGTGAGCACTTTTTGCCGAACGCTGAGATTGACAGTGCTTGAATAGGCATCTGTTAGTGTTGGCAAGAGGATGACAGCGAAGCGCTTAACTTCCTGCCTACACCCTTTGAGCAGGTCGATGCGTTTTTGATTGGCAGTCTTGCGGTTTCGAGACGTCGAAGAGGACAGTAGAGGCGGTTCGGGGCCTGGGTAGCCTGCGTCGTATAGATGCTCCAGGAAAGTCAAGCCGTCCATCTGGACGTCCGGTAGGAGTTCGCATATGACGTTGAGTGTCTCATAGACAAGGTCTTTTGGACGATGAACGATTGATTGCATGACGACTACGGTGTCGATCTTGGTAGCGACATCATCGGTGCCGCTAGGAGGCGAGACACCGGTCAGTATCTGATAGAGCGTATCCACAACATTCATCTTGAAAAGCTCAGCGGATAGGCGGGGGCTGGCCTTTGCCGTGTACGCAAGCACTTGCAGGAACATGGTGTGAATATTTCCTCCCACCAGGTTCGTCGTTCCAGGCAGCAGGAGCCTTAATATTCCTCGCAAAAGCTCGGGGCTCATCAACTCTTCTAGCTTGGTTTCGTGCTGTCTGAAGCTCTGAACAATCTTGGAAACACAGATGCAACCTTGCTCCACGACCTTCTGGTCATTGTTGTTCAAGATGTCCTTTAGAATGGGCATGACATCGCGAACAGTCGGGAAGGAGTCTTCTGAGAGATTCCGACAGCAATTGGCGGCGGTAGTGACGGCAGTACGCTGTGTACTCGTGGCGAAGAAATCCAAGTACGTGAGACAAGCAGTCAAACCGCCTTCGCGCACGATGATGCCTGGGAACTCGACCGATATCTTCTCCAAGGTACTCAGACACTGCTCGGCTAGGTCGATGAAGTTGATTTCTAGCAGCTTAGAGCAGAGCACCGGGACGGCGCCACCATACACAACGTTGGCAGTGGCGGCTGGTAAAGCTTCCATCAGATTTGCCAGGCACCGGCAAGCGAGCAACATGACCTCTGGGTTCTCCTCGCCGAAGTCACTGGGCTGCATGAGTTTCACCAGCTCCTTGACGTAGGCATCGGGTGAGAAGTGACCGGCCAAGTTGTCTTCGGTGGAGATGAGCAGGACTTCGGAGAGCTCTTGGAGGGCGATGAGCTGAATGGACATGTCGTTCGATCGCAGTTGCTCTAGTATGCCGCGGAGCCGTTGGTTCGTGCCGGCCATCAGCCCAGCCATGCCAGTCAATTGACGGAGGGCGGAGAGCGGGGGGTGTCGACCGAGGAAGCGCGCACTGAACGGATCGTCGTCGTCGTCGTCGTCGTCGTCGTCATCTTCGTCATCGTAAGGCCCTCCATGACCGTCTCCATTGCTATCATCGCTCGTGTCTGGCCGTCCTTGGCCTACATCGGGCGGTTGCGTATCATCTTGCCTCGTCTCCGATGCGTCTTCCATGACTGCATCATCATCGGCAGGCTTCGGTGCGGACCTGCGAGATGCTCGGCGTGTGGAGGAGGAAGCGGCATTGGTCTGTTGCCGGGAGCTATCGCCCTGAGCTCCGGCCTTGCGACTACTCTTGGTACGCCTAGAGGACGAGGCCTGGACTGGCGTGGCGGGTTTCTCCTCGGGCGACTCTGTCGAAGGACTGTCTTCCATTAGCTCATCGGCCCCAGCGAGTACACCACGGTGGTCGACGTACCCAGCCGTTGACATTGCAGATTTCCCTTTGCCCTTCCTAGAGCGACCCGGTTGGGAAGGAGGCTCTGGCACTTCGACTTTTGTCCGCTTGGCACGACCGCTCCGTGGAGGCGCTGGTTCGGGGTTGGCGGGCGGCTCGTCGGGGCTGGAGGATCGAGCGACGGCCTTGCGTTTACGTGATGATGCGGGCGGCGGGCGCGAGGCAGGTGGAGCAGCGGGAGGGTTCGGTGGGTTGGCGTCGGCGGAGCCGCCTGCTGAAAGCCTCGCAGAAGAGCGAGTCACTCTGGACGACATGAACAATGAGTTGCTGGCTTCAAAAATCGACGTTTCGCTCCCAGAGTGTGGCCCGCGCGGAGGGGCGTCGCAGCTCTGTGCCGATGAAGCTGGGTAAGAGGTTGCAAGAGAAGAGCGGGGCTGATGGGGTAGAGGCTGAGAGGCGTGTTTGGTGGGGGAGGGAGCCAAGGAGATTTATAGGTAGGGAGAGAGCCTCACCTGAAGGCGGAAGAGGATGGGGAAGATGCCTCTTTCCTGTCCATAGACCGTTACTTTGGCGCCATAGGCCAGTGCCACTAAGCGAGTGCGTGAGTGGGTACTGTTTTGTCCAGCACGGTTCGGGTGGTGAATGGGCGTTTGCGCTGCGGCCGCGGTTGTGCGTGCGGTTGACGTCGAGAGGGCGAGTTGCTGCCAGAGTTGGGAGTTGTGTGCGGTGACAGCTCGGCGATGGATGATATCTCGCAACGCCAAGGCCGGGTGCTCAAGTGGGGATTCCAAGCTACCGGCGAGCTCTGCCCTGTAATCTCACCACGGTAAAACGTTTCAACACGTCCTTTGGTCTTGGATGCGCATCGGGGGCGTCTCGCGGGACGCCCTTCCCTCAGATGTCAATCGGGATGGCAGGACGTTGATGCTCATTCACCTCGTGACTGAAAAACCAACCCTTCAGTGAGCCAGCCCTGCGCCTACTCGCTGGAAAACCAACAAACAAGTCACAGCTCAGGCGCTGCTCCTGCTGCTGCTGCTGCTGCTGCTGTCACTGCTACTGCTTTTCCTGCTTCTACTTGTCGGTTGAGGCTCGGAGAGTGCGTCGCATGAATGGGCCAGCATCCTTTTTGATATCCTGCAGCCGAACACGTGTACTGGTTGAGCACACTCATAAAGAGCTGTCCAGCTCCGACGACGCTGCGTCAACAATATGGCGTGTCTGCCGTCCCATGCCTCGGAAGCGACCTTGATGGAGCAAGCCCACATTCACTCGTCGGCGGCGGGTAGACCTTCCTCTACCAGATGGAACCTGGAAGGAAGGATGCACTCCCCATGTAACGCAGGGTCCAGCGGGGCCAGGTTGCAGTGAGGGTGTGAATTCTCGCTCAACCATTCCAGAATCATGGTCTTAGACGTGATTTCTCAGCCTCATCCCGCGGCTTCACTAATCCTATGACGATGCTTTTCCGTGGAGCATTCCGCATTCGGAACGCCCGCCACGTGACGTTTTCTGCCTCTCCCGGAGCACGAGGTTGGAAGACTCGCAGCAGCAGCGCCAGGTATTCGGAGAAATGGGGGCATTGCTTCGGATAGACGCAAGTTCCATCTGCAGGCGCGCAACACTCGCAGAGAATTGGGTGTCGGTTAAGCAGCCGTAGCTTGCGGGCAACTCCCGAGCCTTAGGAGGCGTCTCGAACACCCCGGCCGCGTGAAAGGCAAAAAAGTCTACTTACTCTATGACCGTCTCCGCCTAGTCACTGCGCAAGCATACTCCTAGCCTTCCCTACAAATGTCGCCCGTCCCTTCACCCAGCCCTTCGCCTCCATTCTCCCCAGCGCCGAATCTGCCTGGTACCCCGCGCCTTCTCATTCCGGACACAGCCGCGGTACTCGCCTGGTGCCGACATTCACCTCTCCAAGTCCCCGGACCCGCCATAGCAGCTAGAAAAGTGACTCAACCGCTGCCTAGCCGATTGCTATTCGGCCGCGCCTTAATTCCGCAAGCACCGAGAGAGCAACGCCGTGTCCCGGACTGGCTGACCCCGCTTTGGGTCTTCACCGGCAGCGGTCCACTCCACAAGACTCTCTCATTTCTGCCTGGCCGCATATCCCACGCCCCACGGTCCCTAGCTCCCCCCATATAGCTCTAGACCTGCCGCAGGCGTTGGTCGCCCGTACAACCATCGTCTCCCAACGCTCTCTTCATCACATCACAGCCATGAGCTCAACAAACCACGACGCACTCGCCAATGGCGACGGCCAGCCCGTCGTCAACGCCGCCCTCGACACGGCAGCCACCATGTCGCTCTCTACCTACGTATTCCCCGTCGACCGACTCAAGAAGACGCTCTCCGATCCCTCCAAGACGCCGCTCGTCCTAGTGTCTTGCGGCTCCTTCTCGCCACCGACGAACCTCCACCTGCGCATGTTCGAGGAAGCCGCCGACTTCTGCGAATTCGAGACAGATTACGAGGTCGTAGGCGGCTTCTTCAGCCCCGTGGGCGATGCGTACAAGAAGGCTGGGCTAGCGCCCGCACATCACAGGATCAACATGACGAGGATAGCCGTGCGGGACAGCTCGACTTGGATTGGCGTCGACCCGTGGGAGCCGCTGCACAAGGAGTATCTGCCGACGGTCAAGGTGTTGGATCATTTTGACCATGAGCTGAATGATGTGATTGGGGGCATAGAGACGCCGAATGGCGACCGGAAGAGGATTCACGTTGCGCTGCTTGCCGGCGCAGACTTGATCCAGACAATGAGCACTCCTGGGCTGTGGGCACCCGAGGATCTGGACAGGATACTTGGCCACTATGGCGCTTTTATTCTCGAGCGGAGCGGCACGGATATTGGTATACTCTCCATCGTTCATGCCTTGGGGCTATCATTGCTAATTCCACCAGATGACGCTCTCCTCACGCTCCAGCAATTCCGAGACAAGATCCACGTCATCCCCCAGCTCATCCAAAACGACGTCTCCTCAACCAAGATCCGCCTCTTCCGAAAACGCGGGAAGAGCATCCGCTACTACATCCCCGACAAAGTCGTCGACTACATCTACGAGCACGATCTATACGTCGACGACGGGCAATCCTCAGACAAGGGCAAGGATAAGGCGTCCAGCGAAGCGTCTGGGTCCTCCGCCATTTCCACTGCTTGAGCAGGCATACTTCTGCATTCGCTGTATATTTTGCTTTCTCTACTCATTGGCGGCCCTCTCAATCCCGGGATATTGGGAATTAGAATCGAAGAAGGACGGGCGACCTAAGCATCATCGACTTCTCGCGTCAAGCTAGGAGAGAGGTCTGATCGCCTTCACTGGCAAGAACGGTGGACAGCCACTACAGCATTCTCATTTTCCTCACATTTTTACGAAATGATACCACGACCACAGATACCAAATCAATACATCATCATCGTCCTTGGCCTGGTCGGGCTGGACAGCGCAAACCATTAAAGATCCGAAAAGAAGATCGAGCTGTAATCTGTGAGGAAAAGCTGCTAGGCTGAAATCTGGATCTTGCGGTGACAGCCTTGCCATGTGATGTCATCTGCGGCGTTACGCATGCGATTACGCCAAGTGCGCTTATCATGGCAGGGTCTCGACGGCGACCGAGGCAACGATCTGTGTAGAGCGACGTGAGCCATTGCTTTGGCGCACTCTCGCCGAATACACAAGGCAAGACGCAGTGTCGACTGTAGCTGGTACACCGATGGTAGGCTGTTGTTTTCGCGACGCCATGACAGATCAACTTTGCCCCGCTCGGCGCAGTCATACGTTTTGTCTGCGGGTTTGTTGGACAGACGTCCACTTTTAAAGGAGAAGGCACTGTTACTCTTGCGCCGAAGTCCCTTGGGGCAACTGTTGTATTGGTGGAAAATTCGCCTTGAGACTACGCAGAATTCTTCCCCAGGATCGATTCCTACGCTGCAGCAGTTACAGGTTGGTTCAAAGAAGCCTCCGCTTCTTTGGCTGCGTGCAAATCCCATACTCTAACAGTCGAATCTGCTGATGCCGTAGCAAGGCACATATCCGATTCGGAGAAAGTAACCCAATACACAGCATGATCATGGCCCTTGAATGTGCGGAGGCACTCCCCTGTATGGAGGTTCCACAACTTTGCTGTCCAGCGATCCGAACCTGTGGCTAGCTGCCATGTCTCTGTTTGGCCAGGCTACGGTTTCAAGTGTATCGCGATGCCCTGACAGTTGGGCAATGCATGTGCCTGTCCGTACTTCCCAGACTCGAGCCACAGAGTCATTGGTAGCTGCTGCTATATATCCGCCATCATGTGAGAAAAGCACTGAAGTAACACAAGCCGTATGCCCGTCAATTGTTCGGAGAAGCTCTTTCTTGCTATCGTGTCGGCCTGTGCCCCATATCTTGACCGTCCCGTCTTTGGAGCCAAAAGCAATGTATTTAGTGGTGAACCTTCAAGAAGTGAGGTGGGTGTGGGGCCGTGCCCAGGCCCGCCCGGCTGGGAACCCTTGGGAAGGCGGTGCCGGCGCTAGCGAGGGCAGCCACGTCAGGCAATGAATCAACACTCCGCGGCGCAAGTTACCCGGGCAACCAGCCCAAGCACCCGGACCACACCCTAGTGAATTTCACAAACAGGTTTACGCAATCGTACATGTCGTGTCCGCATTCTGTCGCATCGCATTCCTATACCATATCCCCCCATTCCTC
Source organism: Pseudomonodictys pantanalensis (assembly GCA_019022785.1). Taxonomy (NCBI): domain Eukaryota; kingdom Fungi; phylum Ascomycota; class Dothideomycetes; order Pleosporales; family Parabambusicolaceae; genus Pseudomonodictys; species Pseudomonodictys pantanalensis. The sequence goes on from JAFHBV010000207.1 coordinate 15,236, forward strand.
TCGTCAGCAGATTCTGGGCAGCATTCATGCCCCGCAATGGACCCAGAATATCGCGAGCGCCGACGCCGCGAACGCAGAGAATCCCACGGCGAGCACGCGGAGGCAGAGCGACGTCGCCGAAGGGGCCACCGAGCGACCGACTCCCAAGGCGATTTACTACCACGCGCACCCCGTCAATCGCGACACCAGAGCGACTCGGAATGGGAGTCTCCTGCGCCTCGGCCGAAGAGGAACTCGCAAGCAAACACACCGGGTGACAGCGCTCCAAGTGGGAGCGGGAGCGGGAGCGGGAGCGGGAGCAGGGGCTCCGCGCAACTCAGCTTGGATGCGCTGGCAAAGCTGGACAAGGCCAATGCGAAGAAGGCCGGCTGGAGGGGATACGACTATGACGAGCAATACTTGAAAGAGGTGAGAAAGAAGGAAGAGCGATTGGAGAAGGAACGGAAGCAGGAGGAGAGGGTTGCGAAAAAGAAGGAGAGGCAACGGAGTACACAGGAAGCGGGTGGCGCAATAAGAGCATATGAGAGCGAGACCGCTGCCGACGACGAGGCGCGCAGACGCAGGCAACAAAGACGCAAGTCCAGAGAAGTGCGGCCAAGTCCACATACAGATGACGAGCGGGCGAAAAGGAGAAGCACCCAGGTCGAAGCGGGACGGGAGAGCAGGAGAAGCGCACATGCAGACACGGACAAGGAGAAGCGACGGAGCCAGACCGACGCTGAGCGGGAAGAACGACGAAGGAGATATGAGGAGAAATACACGCCGTCGGAGCGAGCCGAGAAGAAAGAGCGCCGAAGGCGAGAAAAGGAGCATCGCACCGAGCAGAAGAAACGACGTGTAGTCAGCGGGCCGCTGGCTGAGGAGGGTGGAGTCGACGACGATGACGAATACCAATACATGATGGAGAAGAGAGGCGGCGCCAGCAGTGAGCCCTCTGATTACACAGAAGAGGAGTTGGCGCGGCGGAAGAAGATCAAACGCATAGGTAGGCTCATCAATCACCGCCTGGAAGAGCTGCCTGCTGACCCATACCAGTGATAATCGTCGTCTCGGTCCTCATCATTCTCGCCATCATCATACCCGTCGCCGTACTCGTGTCCAAGAAGAGCGGGGGCGGGGAGAAAGGCGAGAGCGTCGCCGCCGCTACTGCTCAGAAGCCGGCCAACAGCAACCTCGACGGAAAAGACCCGAACAGCGTACCGGATAACGAGAAGGGAACGATTCTAGACCCATGGAGCTGGTGGGACACGACCGACTTCAACGTCACTTATACAAACGAGCAAATCGGGGGTTTGCCCATAATTGGCCTGAATTCGACCTGGAATGATGACGTCCAAGCGAACGACAAGGTGCCTAACCTGAAGGACAAGTTCGAGTACGGCAAGATGCCAATCCGAGGTATCAATGTTGGGGGCTGGCTGAGTATTGAGCCTTTCATCACACCTTCCTTTTTCGAGCATTACAGCGCCCAGGACAACATTGTCGATGAATATACGCTCTGCACAAAGCTCGGGCCTCAAAAAGCAAAGGAGACGTTGGAGAAGCACTACGCAGCCTTTGTCAACAAGCAGACCTTCATCGACATCCGTAATGCCGGTTTCGACCATGTTCGCATACCGTTCGGCTATTGGATGGTAGAAACCTATGACGGGGATCCATATGTGCCCCAAGTGTCCTGGCGGTACCTACTTCGTGGGATAGAATACGCCCGCCAAAACGGGCTCCGGGTCAACCTCGACTATCACGGAGCACCTGGTTCACAAAACGGATGGAATCATTCCGGGAGGCAAGGCGTCATCGGCTGGCTGAACGGAACAGACGGCGACCTCAATGCCAACCGTTGGCTAGACATCCATCACAAACTCTCCGTCTTCTTCTCTCAACCGCGCTATAAGAATGTGGTTACCATGTACGGCCTCGTCAATGAGCCTCGAATGGTGGACATGAATACGGACATCGTGCTCAACTGGACGCAGAAGGCAATCGACCAGATCCGAAAAGACAACATCACGGCGGTCATCGTCTTCGGAGACGGCTTCCTCGGGCTCGATAACTGGCAGGGCAAGCTCACGGGCAACAGCAATCTGCTCCTGGATGTACACCAATATGTCATCTTCAACGTGGACCAAATCTCGCTTGGCCACACCGACAAACTAAACTTTGCCTGCCAAGCATGGACGCAACAAAGCGAGCGCAGCATGGACACTAAGACGGGGTTCGGCCCAACAATGTGCGGCGAATGGTCACAGGCGGATACGGATTGCACGCAGTACATCAACAACGTCAACACGGGCACGCGATGGGAGGGGACGCTCGACACTGGCAACGCATCTACCGCCGTTCTGAAGCCGACATGCCCAACGCGCGACTCGAGTTGCTCCTGCACTCAGGCCAACGCCGACCCGTCGAGCTACTCGGATGCGTACAAGAAGTGGCTCTATCAGTTTTCGATAGCACAGATGATCAGCTTCGAAGCCGGATGGGGATGGTTCTACTGGACGTGGGAGACAGAGAAGGCGACACAGTGGAGTTGGAAGCTGGGGATGAAGGCTGGCATCTTGCCTGATAAGGTTTGGAATAGGGATTTTACGTGTCCCAGTAATGTAAACGATCTGACGGACTATGGGAAGCTCGGGCTGGCAGAGACATACTAGGTGGAGTGAGCATCCGGCTTCGGTTGGCTTCAAGGTCTTGTTGCATTTGTGCGGGCGTTGTGTGGGTTTGCATATATGCATTTATGAGGCCTGTTGTATTGAGCCTCTGCATGTGTAATGATTTAGATGTAGATACCTGAACTGATCAAAGATGTGTATGATTCGATTTACTGTAGGCATCAGCACCTCCCAGATGAACTTTGGATTTCAGATATGCACGTGACGACCTCTTTTTCTCTGTAGCGCCCAGCAACTTTTCCCCGAACGCTGTGCAAAACGACCACTCTAGTTATATGTTAGCCACTGCAACGCAGCCTCCGAACGAAGCATCGGCGCGTCTCACCCCTCCGTCATCAACGCCGTCAGTGTCGTCGTCGTGGACGGACAGGCCAATCATGGCAGAGCTCGGCGTTGCCGCTCAAGCTTCGTCTAGCGCACGCCAAAGCGGAGCGCCACCGATGCTTATCCGAAGCTTGAGTCCCGCTTCATCACGGGCGCAAACGTCATAGCACATGGTAGCTGCGAAAGGTCCGTCGACGACGGCGGCTTCCTCCTGGTAAAGCGACGTTATCCAGATCTGGATCGTATGGTACATGGAGAGCGCAAAGATGCGTGGGCGCAAGCCATTTCGTATTCAACCAGAGCAACGCTTCCAAGGGCGCAAAGAGTGGGTTCACGCGACCCGCCTCCGATGGCCCTCTTCTCGATCGAGCAGGTGCTGCCAGCACGGACAAGGCGAACGGCTGCAACCCCACCGGCAGAAGCGAACGCGCCCGCGTGGCCTGAATGGCTGCGTTTGACTGGCCAAGGCCCGCGGTTTTCTGTGAGGGATGGTGTTGGTGTGTCGGCCATAGCGCGGTGAAGGGTAGCAAGATACGGTAGCGGGCTGGGATTCGCGTCACCGTACTGATAAATAGCTGCCAGCCCGGGATCGTCGAGACCTTTTTTTTTTTTTTGGTTGTCGCAAACCACAGCAACGAGCGATCCGAGGACGTTCGAAGGCGCAAACGCTGAGAAGCTTGCCTTTACTGGCCGAGGAAAAGAAATCCAGAAACTGCGCGGCGTCATCCCCACCATGTCCAAAGAAGTCGAAGCGCACAACGCTGCTGACGGCGTAGAGGCCGTCGAGCGTCGCGGCAGCATTTCTCAGACCGAGAAAGGTCGCTGGGAGAGACTGTGGCCCGTGATTGCTTGCGGCGCTGGGCTGTTCAGCGATGGCTACTTGAACAATGTGCGCCACCTCCTGCCTCGGCCTTTCGTCCCACATGCGACAATGCTCGAGAGACCTTGCTGACATGGAGCCACTAGATCATTGGACCCGTCAACACGATGCTGAAAACCATTTACCCCGAGTCGTACGCCAAATCCTCTGCACAAGCCAATGTCTCCAGTATCACCTTCGCCGGCACGGTGCTGGGTATGCTGTTCTTCGGGTACACGTCTGACCACTTTTCGCGCAAATGGTCGCTTTTCGTCTCGACTATCATCATCATCCTGTTTGCGGCTTTGGGCGCTGGATCGTATGGCGCTGGTGGAAGTCCTTCAGGTCTTTTGGCTGCGTTGGTCGCTTATCGATTCTTCCTGGGAGTCGGTGAGTGCGGCGTGTATGAAGTTGAGAGGGCCATGCACTGACATTGGTAGGCATTGGTGGAGAATACCCAGCTGGCAGTGTCGGATGCGCCGAGAGCACGGGAGAGCTGAAGGAGGGGAGCCGGAACAAGTGGTTCATTCTATTCACCAATGTGCAGATTGACCTTGCTTTCTTCATCTCCGCGATTGTCGCCACCGTCGTTGTAAGCGCCAACATCAGCCCTCTTCCCCACTCTCGCCTCCCATACTAAACATACTCAGGTCCTCGCAACAGGTGAAAACCACCTTCGAGCGGCATGGCGCATCTGCCTCGGCATCGGCGTCCTCCCTCCCCTCTCCCTCCTCTATCTCCGTATCAAGCTCCAAGAACCCGAAGCCTTCAAGCGCGAATCTCTCGCTCACACCAAGACCCCTTGGTTGCTCGTCGTAAAGTACTACTGGTACCGCCTGACCATAGTCTCCATCATTTGGTTCATCTACGACTTCTCCGCATACAGTTTCGGTATCTACTCTACCTCCATCTTGGCCAACTTGCTCGGTTCAGACGCGCCGCTGTGGAAGAGTCTGGCGTGGAACATCCTCATTAACTTCTTCTACTTACCGGGTTGTCTGGCTGGTGCCTTCGTGGCTGATTTGAAGAGTATGGGACCGAAGAAGACGCTATGCATCGGTGTGGTTCTGCAAGGCATCATCGGATTTATCATGGCGGGATGCTACCCCTACCTGAATAAGCCAGAGAATGTGGCGGGCTTTGTGGTCGTGTACGGCATTTTCCTTATGCTTGGGGAGTTTGGTCCAGGCGACAACATCGGTCTGGTGGCTTCGAAGACTTGCGCGACCGGTATCCGGTATGTTCCCTGCATCATTTGAGCATAGGCGAGATCAAATACTGACTGCCACAGTGGTCAGTACTACGGCATCGCAGCCGCCATTGGAAAAATCGGCGCCTTCTCCGGCTCATACGCCCTCGACACCATTCAGAGAAACGCTGGAGACGACGAGATTGCAGCCGGTCGCAACCCCTTCTTCGTTGCGAGCTCTCTAGCTTTCCTGGCCGGAGGACTGGTCTTACTGCTACCGCATATCGGCCAGGATACGATCGATGCCGAGGACGTGAACTTCAGAGCATACCTGGCTAGCCATGGATATGATACGAGTAAGATGGGTCTAGGTGCTGCAAGTGAGAGCAGCAGTGAGGAGAATGTTGCGCTTGGAGGGAAGGAGGGTGGCGCCGCGCAGTAAGCATGAGCTCCAGACGTCAGTAGTGATACGTTCCACGATGGCAATTGACGACGATCTGCAATGGTAGTGGAAAGTAGTCTGCATAGCGTTCAAGTTAGCAGTCATGATACTCCTCGAAGTTCTCAAGCGTGGCACTTAGGCACTTTAGCATCTGTTTTCGTGGTGGCGACCATCGACCCTGACTCGGATCCGAAGCCCACCGCGGCACTTTCCCCGCATTTCATCGTGGCAGGCAACGATTCAGGCCCCTTGCGACGTCTTGCCGTTTGACGGCAAGACATTCACAAACGGAACGGCAAGAGCCGATCCTTGCATATCACTGGGAGTGGTTGTGGGTGGAGGTGCAGGGGGTGAAACCTTACAGAGGAGCTAGCGGATGAAATCAAGCTTGCTATCGCATCTGGGCGCGGCACTTTTTTTTTTGGATCCATATCCAAATGTTTTTGGATGGAAAAGCAATGTGTTCGTGATAACGCATAATGTGCTGATGTAGGATGAAATGAATGGCTTCGGGAGGCCAGTAGGTGGTGTTGGTGTGGAACAGCCGGATAGGGCAGGTACAATGGCCAGGAGGATTTTCTCCTACCGGCATGTTTCTCAACAAGACGAAGACGCTCCTGGAGGATGGCGACATGCAACCATGGTCACAGGAGATTCGTAACCCCCGGGCATAGGCACGCGCTGCTCCCACGAGACCGCCAAAGCGTCAAGTGCCCAACTCACTTTTCCAAATTTACATCGCGACTACTCTCTACAAGTCCGAACGAGAAGCAACTCTTTACCTAATAACTAAAAGCCCAACATCCAGATGAATTCCGAAGTGCACTGGCGCAAGCTTTTCTAGAAGCGCAAGGCGAGCTGTGTAGGCTGTCCAACGAGGCTACGGACTTCGCGTAAAGATGACTGCAGAGTGCATTGCCGAGCCTGTAAGATGGTACCCGGCCACATACACGGCCGTGGTTCTTGAATGGTTACTTGAGATCGGGGAGCTCTTGAAGGAGCTTGATGAGCTGATGCGTACGGGCACAGAGTACGGAAGAGAGTAGGAGAATTGTAGGGATTGCGGCAACACCTCATTCCACGCCCACGAAGCTAGCTTGTGGCTTTTTGGGTTCGTTTGCCACGCACGCCGGTAGTGGCACACCTACCCTCAAGGAAATAGATAGTCGACTGCTAGTAAGGATGCTGAATCTCGCCTGCAGGCGGAAGAAGATCACAAGAAGGGCCCGCGTGGAGAACGTGGCGGGCGGCGTTCTACCAAGAACGAGTGTAGCGCCACCAACTGGCTACTCCCCAAGCCGTTAGCCCCGTGTCCTACGGTGATGCACGTTGACAACGATCAACAAGATTGACTTTCTTGGCCCGAGTTTCGCTTTTCATGCGCCGGAAGCGCAGACGAGCCAGTCGTCGCCATGATTCGTCTTTCATGAAGGCCAAAAGCAACGATGGCCCCGCGCTCAACCTTGTTTCAACCTGGCCTTTTACTGTGGCCAATGCGGGGAGAGTGGTTCATCACGTTTCAACTGCACCCATCAACATGCATCTCTTGAACATCTCGCCCGATGATGACAGGAACGCTGTCTCTCTCAGACGCTTGCTGAGTATGATGCTATGCGCAGACATGGTTTCCACGTTCCCTCGAGAAGCCTACCTCCTTCGGGGGAGGAAAGTTACGCTAGATGCACCTTCGGACCCCGGCCGCTGCAGCCATCATCAAGCCAACAGGTCAAAGCACAGGACCTCGCACCGTTTGGCTCTACAAAACTACCCCCGATAGAATCCTGCCGCATAACGGGCCTACTTTGACCCAGCCGGATGGAACCCGCTCCTCCTGGTGTGGCAGCTCAACGGAGGCATCTCCTGCAATTAACTTCCATATCCCTGACGCCTGCAGTGGCCTGTCACACACCGTTTTGTTAGACTTGCTTGTGTCCCCGTTTATATTTCTCCGCTTTCCTCGCCTCCAGCCTCGTTACGATCGCCTAGATTCCCGTTCGCATGTGGTTGTTGCACGGAGGTCCTTATCAGTCCCACTGCCGGCAAGATATCGGAATGTAGGGAACCGAACTCGCATACTTGACTCTGGATGTTGACCACCGAACTTGAAGTTGAGCTTTGGACCAAGTATCCGACTGCAGGCGGCGGCGGAGCTTTCTAATATGGATTCACATCCTGATAATGCACACCTACCCGTGTCCAACAGGCCTGCCACAATACAGGGAGTAACCATTACCTTCTTGGTGAGTCCATACCTGTTTTCAACGGACTATCGACTGATGTTAGTCCAGGTCCTCGGCTGGATCGCTGCCAACTTACGGCTCTATGTTCGATTGAAGAACAGGCTGTGGGGCTGGGACGACTGGTTCATCATCTTTGCCGGAGTATCAGTCACCGTTGGTTCGGCCTTGACATGTCTCAGTTCGTTCTCCTTCCTATTGATATTCATTTTCGTCCATCGTCTGACTTTTACAGTGCCTGCGGATGGCCTGGGGAAACACTTTTGGACCCTCAGCGAAGTGACTGTTGTGGAATACTACAAGGTCCTACACCCGGGTACACATCCAACATCGCATGCTAACATTATCTCCAGCACATATGGGCAACGAACATCACGTACACAATCGGTACTACGTTCATTAAGCTCGCCATCCTCCTCCAATACCTCCGGATGTTCACCGCTCAACAGCAGCCCCTGGCACGGAAACTGACCTTAGGCATGCTCACCTTCACCGCACTATGGGGTCTGACCTTCTCCCTCCTCGCACTGTTCTCGTGCTCCCCAGTGGCCAAGAATTGGAACTTCAAGCTCGAAGGAAAGTGCGTGGCCTGGGGCAGCAAAAACCCCGACATCTTCTACGCGACGTGGGTGGCACACAGTGCTAGTAACATGATGGTCGATATCTTGGTCTTCGTGCTTCCCATACCGTTTATCCACCAGCTGCGCATCACTGGCAAGACTCGGGCGGGCTTGATAGCGTTGTTCATCATGGGTGGAGTGTAAGTCCAATGCTCATTTCGGAGTAACTCTCACTGACATTGTCACAGCGTCGTCGTCCTCTCCGTAGCCCGCCTCGTATCACTAACCATCCACCGAGCCGGCACGGTCCCCATCTACGATCCCACCTACTCCACCCCCAACATATACATCTTCTCCGTCCTCGAGATCAACGTCGCCATTCTCTGCGCCTCGATCCCAATCTTCTGGCCGCTTGTAACGTCCATGGCTGCCAACAAGATCCTCATCGTCAACGAGGTCGTAGTACGCACCGAGAGGCTCAGTGACAATATCGCGCTTGCGGAGCATGGTAAGGATAGTCCACCTACCTACACAAGCTTCACCGGACTCCCAGACACGGATTTTGAAGACGGGCGAACAAGCCGCATGAGCGTCGTCCTCGGCGGAGAGAAGCTCTCCCACACCCTCTCACGTCCTGCGCGTGCGGCATCCCGGTTGCACAGACACGCAAGGAAGCCCTCGGTGTCGCATGGCACGCAGCACAACAATCTGGGCATCGAATTCGGCGCCAGATCATCCCACGATTCCCAGCGCAACCTAAACCTCTCACACCAGTCATCCGAAGGCTCCTTCTCATCAAGTTCGCCTGAACTTCCGAGTCTGCGGAGCACGAGTCCTGATACGAAGATGAACCGGTACCATGAGGGTTATATGCAGGAGTGGGGGGTGCCGGACTTTCAGAAGAAGGCGAAGGCGGGTAAGGGGACGTATACGACGACAGTGGAGAGAGCGGAGATTCCGTATGATCACATTAGAGCGCTGGAGAAATGAGTGCGAGATGGATTATGTGATGCAAAGGCGTATATGGTTTGGTTTGGGAATGGATGACTGGACATGATACCCGAGATACCTCACGTATATGTTTTGCAGACTAGCAATGGAATCGATCTGCTTCCGTGTTAGCACTGTGTATTCGATCTTGGGGGTGCTTACAATCTCTTTAATTCCCGGACAGCCACTCGAGTTGTGCAGAGAGTATTCAACTGGCGGTGGTCTTCTGTCAGTGGTTCTAAATGTATGGGGAGAATGGTGCACGGGGAATACAGTTTCGTATTTTGATACCAATGAGATGAGGAGGCTTGGGAATATAACGGCCAGCAACACACATGGCCAAAATGGAAACAGTAACTGAAAAGCGCCAAATCCAGGGGAAATGGCCGAGCCTTAACATCGATATACACAGCCGGATATCTCACCTTCTCGTGCCTCTAATCCTCATCCTCTAGGTGCCGAGAGAGTTGTTGGACTCCCTCACCGACGCCGGTAAGGTCCCAACCTCCTCCTTCCACTAGCTATGCCGTCTTCTTCCACTGTGTATAAACTCCCAAGACACTGCTCAAGGTACCGGCCAAGCCAACGAAGCCATCGTCAAACTTGACCCATCCAAGGGCCGCACTTGGAATCGTAATATCGCACAGGTCGCTCACGAGCTGGATCCTGATGGCATTGGCCTCCTTCTCCACCTTCTTCTTCTCGACGACGCCCTCGCCGTCCTTTTCGCTAATTTTCTGCGAGCGCTCCCGCAGACGGTAGAGGCTGTAGATGCCGGAGAGGATGCTGAAGGAAATGCCGGTGAACCAGGCGCGGTAGCCCTCGCGGAGAAGGCGCTGCGAGGCGTTGAATTTGCGGATCGATGTTGCGTCGAGCTGCGGCGTGTCAGCGGCCATTTCCTCTTCCCGCCCTTCGCTCGCGTGATCTTGGGATTGTGGGTCCTATGATGGTCCCGGCCCGCCAGCACAGCAGGAAATGCGGGTACTCACCACGGTAGCATTGTCAAACATCATGTATCCCGCATACCCAAGCTGCCGTCCAATGGCCGTCCACCTCAGCACCGGATCCATAGTCGTCGCATCGCTCGCGACAGCCGCGGCCTTGAAGTGCTCGACAAACTTGCCGACGCGCATCAGCTTGCGCGTCAAGCCGAATTGCTTCTTAGTGGTTTCGAAGGGCGAGATGGAGGATTGCGGGTGGTTTGTGCGGTAGAGGTACCAGGCGAGGAAGCGCGAAAAGTACTGCAGCGTGCGGAGGACCTTGTCGCGGCCGACTAGGGATGCATTAGATATGCCGGGATGGACGACGGAGAGGAAAGAGACGTACCCGTCGTCGCCACAAACTTCAAGTAATGGCTCACCGTCGGGTGATAGATGAGGGCGTCTGCCACCATTCTGTCTGCGTCGCTATCGCCGACCACGAGTGCCAGGAGATATCGAGACGGCGAGCGGTCCAGAGTGGATGCTTTCCTTGCGCGAACCCTCGCAGACGTGTGCAACAGGCAGTCGAAAGCGTGAAAGGAGTGACGCGCGCTGAGGTTGAGGAGTCGAAGTGCTCAGGCGTGCGGGTCCGGTCCGGGGAAGCTCGTGAATGCCAGCCCAGGGCCAGGTGCCGAATCAGGCTCGACCTCGGCAAAGAGGGCTGCGGACAGAGGCCAGTCACGAGATTGCCCTCTTGTCTACGCTCGCCAGCCGCTGAAGGCTATCGTCTTGAAAACTCACTCGGGCCATGGAAGAACTGGGGTCGGGTTCCCCAGAGAACAGTAACATGCCATTTTGGGGACCAGCGCAGACACCTCCCAACTGCATCACCCCGGGAAATGTCAGTTCAAGGCATGCATGTGAATTCCGTCTCGTGATCCCGAATATCGTACATAGAACATGAAGAGGAAACCTCCCAATGTCGTGCCCAGCCGCAAAGATCCATCCCAAACGCCTAAACCTTGTAGAAACAGAAAGCATGGTAGAAGTCGGCCGCGTCCAGCTCCTCCTCCGTCGTTCGCAGCCGACCAGACCCATCTCGAACCCCCATTCTCTCACTTAGCGGACCGAGCACGCGGTCGTCCTTCTGCTCGTCCCAGACCTCGCGAAACGGTTTGCGGTACTGGAGCTCGAGGTTGTAGTCTTCGGCGAGCGCGCGGAATGCCTCCCACGGCACAACGTACTCGGGTACTTCCTCAACTGCTTCCTCGAGAAAGTACGAGTACTTCCAACCAAATGGCGGCCGGAAGATGCCATCTGAAGGCGTCTTTCCGGGGAACTTGACGCGGTAGATGGAGTTTCCCCATGATACGCCCTCATCTTTTGCAGCCTTGTCCTCGTTCTCGCCGGGCTGGGGAGTGTCAAGGCTCTGCTCTGGATTCCATTCGTCTTCATCGTCGCTAGCGAAAGTCGGCCGATCGTCTTCCTCGTCTGCGCCCGTGCTGGTGACGGCGGTTCCTTTGGCCTGATGATGCGCCACGACTTTTGCTGAAAGCACGTCTGAATTCGGTATTGCCCCAATGAAGCGACCTCCACGCTTCAGTGCACCAGAGACATTCCGAAGCATACCGCGCGCCTTCTCCTCACTTTCGAAGGCGTAGTGCATGCAGAACATCATGGTGACCATGTCGAAACCTCCCCCACCCCAGCGTTGGCTGGCAGCATTTCCAGGGCCGACGCCGGCATCAAAGCCCACCTCTCTGACAGTCGGTATATCGTCGAGTCGCTCGCCGAAGCAGTCTTTGGTGAAGAATTCGGCACGGAAGACGGCGGATCTGGACTTTCGGCGCATTTGCTGGTAACGCTCTTTGGCCTGGTCGATGGAGACATCTGCCGGATCCGCGCCCACATACAGCGCCACCTTCTTCGAAGCAAGCCACTTCTGCAAATCGCCACCTTTGCCGCACCCAATGTCCATTATCTTCAGATCCCACTCGTCGCCAATGAATTTCTGGATGATGCAAGACTTGACCCAGTTATTGTAGCTTCGAAGACCCTTGATCTTGCTATCAGTCGCACGCCACTGACGACCGCGCTGTGGAACGGTATTGTAGTGTTGCTTGACGACGTCGTGAACCCCTCGCTTCGCTGCGTCTTGCTGGGCTCGTTCGTCGGCGGCCTGTTGGCGCTGCGCGGCGGCTTGTCGGTCCTGGGCGGTGATGGTGACGCGAGACCCAGCGCCGGGCCGCTTTCGTGGGCGAGCGGGAGGAGAGCGTGATGGCGACCTGGACGAAGTGGTTCGCGGTCGCTTGGTTCCTGCTGTCGCCGTGTCGCTGTCTTTCGGGTCGAGGACTGCCATTCTGGGTGGAGACAGCCGGGTTCTGGGCGCGTAGAGGGGGTGGTGTCTATGTGTGAATGTGTTTATATGAGGGACGGAGGATGGTGGGTAGAGCGGGATTGTATAGCTAAGGAACAATGAAGCAGGTGAGAGAGAGGAGCTTGGACCAAGGATCCCGTTCGCTACTGGCCTGGCACCACCACTGCCCTGAAATACCGAATTTACTGATACCAAGGCCATTCCACAGAGGCTATCGACCGGTAAAGCCCTCTGTCTCCACTCACGACTCGAGAACCACGGGCAATCTAATAGAACACACCTGGAACACCTTTTGAATTCACTCAACTCAAGGCCACTGAATCCAAGGCTGGCTAGCTTGGGATATACCTTTAGGTCGCAAAACCCTCTGTATCTACTTATTCTAGAGAGCAGCGATCAAGGCTGCGTAAGGGAACGGGCTTGGATCCTCCGAGTTTAGAGGCGGGCTGACTGTGGATATGTAGCTGTAGCCACTTCCGACTTCATGTAGAGAAGAGGGGAGCCAGGCTGTCCAACTGAACACGCCTGAATCCACCCAAATGAAGGCCGGCCAACTCTGGATACATAGCTTTAAGCCAGCCCTCTTTTTTCAGTCACGACTCATTGCAGAGCAGAGGGAACCAAGCCGTCTAAGGGAACACGCTGATTTTGATTTCACAACCCGCTTCGGAACTAGCTAAACTGACTGCGAATCCACGTCCGACGGAACACTGCGATTAATTCATGTGGCTCGCGATAGCGTGTGAGTCTATTCGGGACCATGGCAATGTACTGCTAAAGCAAAAGCGCCGCCCTTGCAGGAACCATGTCTTCGCCATTGTGGTGTCTACTCTGAACTTGGTCCGTGCCTGGGTGAGAGCTTCGTTGCCAAGACCGATAGATCATTGCAGCTTCCGAGCCGCAGCCTCACAGCATAACATCCGCACTATCGAGCTGCTTTCCCACCCACGCCGACCTCCAGCCCAACCACCTTGAAAACTAACTTCACACGTTCCAACGCTCAAAATGGGTGACCCGCAGTTCGCAAATTACCCGGACCTCCAACTCGCCCAGCACATATTCCAGCTCACAAATCCCTCGTCGTCCAAATCCGCCAAACAAGCTTCGGTCAAATTGATCCAAAATGCCATTCAAGAGCACAAGATGGCGCCGCTCTATCGGTACCTCGCCCATCCGGTGGACGGCGTGCTGAATGCTCCTGGTGAGGGTACCGCACAGCAGCCCACCAGCCATCGAAGACCGTCATCCAGCGCCGCCACTATGCTCGCCACCCGGACCCCGGCCCTGGATGTCCCGCTTTCCTGGGATGAGCAGGTATACGAGAGTCTGAAGGCCGAAAATGAGAAGGAGCTCGAGGCCATACAGAAGGAGGAGGACGAGGCGGCGGAAAAGGCGGGCGAGACCGAAGTCCAGGCGGCGCGGGGCAAGCGGGCAGAGCTCTACAACCGCATTGGAGACAAGGTGGGCATGATTCAAGATGGATTGCAGAGGATTTGCTAAGCCGAGATGTAGGAGAAAGCCATCGCAAGCTACGAGGCCATCTTCGAAAAGACGGGCATCCTAGGCACCAAGATCGACCTCGTCCTGGCAATAATACGCATCGGCCTCTTCTTTGGGGACAAGATACTCGTCAAGAAGACGGTGGAGCGAGCGAGCGCCCTGGTAGAGAGCGGCGGCGACTGGGATCGCCGCAATCGCCTCAAGGCCTACTCGGGATTGCACATGCTCACCGTACGGTCATACGCACAAGGGGCGCCTCTTCTCCTCGACAGTCTGTCCACATTCACCAGCTACGAACTCTGCAGCTACTCATCTTTGGTTATTTACGCTATACTTGCCGGATCGGTGGCGCTCAAACGAGTGGATTTCAAGACCAAGGTGGTTGATGCACCAGAGATCAAGGCTATCGTGGGTAGCACAGAGGACAAGCTTTCGGCAATAACTGGCCAGACATCTGCTGGGCCTGCAGCTGGCGACGAAGAGATGACGGACTCGGCCTCGACAGCAACACCAGTACCGACTGCCGTGAATCTGACCACCTTGGGCGTGCAGCAGGACGCTGAGGTATCCATCGACTTCTCCCCACTAGCCAAGCTAGTCAAGAGCCTGTACGAGGGCGACTACAAGAACTTCTTCGGTGCACTTGCAGACGTTGAGGTGAACTTCCTCAGCCAGGACCGATATCTGTTCGAACACCGCAGCTGGTATGTGCGCGAGATGCGCTTGCGAGGCTACCAGCAGCTGCTCCAGTCGTATCGAGTGGTCGGCCTGCAGAGCATGGCCAATGACTTTGGCGTCAGCGTCGATTTCCTCGACAAGTATGTCACTCTTCGTCTTTATTCGACCTTCAGGCGTATTCTAACCTTCTCCAGGGACCTGGCCAAATTCATTGCCGCAGACCGGATACCCTGCACCATTGACCGCGTCAAGGGCATCATCGAGACCAATCGGCCAGACGACAAGAACAAGCAGTACGCAGACGTGGTCAAGCAGGGCGACCAGCTTATCACGAAGCTGCAAAAGTACGGGCAGTCTGTCAGATTACGGGGTAGTGAGCGCGGTTGAATGGTGTATGTTAGACAGGCCAGGTCAAACTCTGTAGACTACATAATTAGACGTTCGGCGGATCATCCGCGCGAATCGAGGGCAAAAAAACCATTCAAACACAGCCGCACTTGTGCCAGCCACATGGTAATTCCTCCACGTACGTGGTGTGCCACAGAGTTCTCAGCGTCCCTGCATCAGGCTAAAGCTTCCACCCCACGGCACAATTCCGAGCGAGGGGTTGACATGTCGATTGAATATCCCTCACCCACCCCATATTCCATATTCCAGATCCCAGGCGGCGAACCCCATCGGTACGCAATCGCATTTCGTCACATTCAAGCTCCAGCCACAGACGGGCCGCGGCGGGCGAGTGGGTAGGGCCGCAGATCAGAGGATGCCGATAAGAGCACCGTCAGGGCCTCGTCCGATGATGTCGCCGTCATCGGCTCGCTGGTTCCACTCGTCTGTCAGTGCGAGTGTGGTCAGGCCATGCGTGTCCTACCACAATAATGGCTCAAGGCACGTCGGGCAAGCAGCGCGCGGCGTCACGGGCGCCAGAGGTACTTTTCTCCTCTCTCTGTTGACCGCCTCCCACGAGAATCCTCCGGGTCTCTGCTCACTGTACCATGGTGGGGCAAGTGTGCACGCTGAAAAAAACACCACCTCCGCACCTACGCAGCGCGTAAAAAGCAATTGTCCCTGTCCATCATATACATAATCGTGCTTTTGCCTTTGATATCAGGACATTGCTCACATAGTCTTCTCCCCAGCCGGATCTCTTGTCGCAAGCCCCAGGTCAGCGCAATCCATTAGGATCACCCCGCCGTACCGCAACATGTCCACCACTGAGGTGATGCGCGCCCTCAACATCAACAACATCAACCCGCACGTCAAGGCGGCAAAGTATGCCGTCCGCGGCGAGCTAGCTGTCCGATCCGAGGAGTATCGCGCAAAGCTAGCCCACGGTGAGGGCAAGGACCTTCCCTTTGACACCGTCATTGCGGCAAACATTGGCAACCCACAGCAACTCGACCAGAAGCCCATTACCTTCTTCCGCCAGGTCGCCAGTCTCCTTGAGAACCCGCTTCTGCTCGAGCACGAGGATGTGCTCACCGGCAGCCTGGGCTACAAGCCCGATGTCATCGAGCGCGCCAAGTTCCTTCTGAAGGAGGTCAAGAGTGTGGGAGCATACAGCCAGAGTCAAGGCGCACCGGGCATCCGCGAGAGCGTTGCAAAGTACATTGAACGTATGTCCCCTCCAAAGCAGTGTCTCCGCCATGCTGACCAGGAACAGGACGAGATGGCTACCCTGCCGACGCGAAGCAAATCTACCTCAGCAACGGTGCTTCGTCCGGCGTGAACACCCTCCTCCACGTCATCTGTGCAAAGCCGAATACGGGTGTCATGGTGCCAATCCCGCAATACCCTCTCTACACCGCCACCCTCTCCGTCCTCGACGCCCGCTGCGTCCCTTACTACCTCGACGAGAGTCAGGCTTGGGGGACTAGTCTGAAGGAGATCCGCGCATCATACGAGAAGGCTGTTGCGGAAGGCACGGATGTCAAAGCGATTGCTATCATCAACCCAGGCAACCCCACGGGCGCGAGTCTGTCAGCCGAGGACATCAAGGCCGTGTTGGAATTCGCCGCGGAGAAGCACTTGGTCGTCCTCGCCGATGAGGTCTACCAGACGAACGTCTTCATCGGCGAGTTCATCTCGTTCAAGAAGGCCCTGCGAGATCTCCAGAAGGAGTCTCCAGGCAAGTTCGACCATATCGAGCTCGCGTCATTGCACAGTGTATCCAAGGGTATGGTGGGAGAGTGCGGGCACCGAGGTGGCTACTTCGAGCTCATTGGCTTCGACCCCAAGGTTGCTGCAGAGATTTACAAGTTCATTAGCATCCAGCTCTGCCCGCCCGTCATGGGCCAGTGCATTGTCGAGCTTATGGTCAACCCCCCGAAAGAGGGCGAGCCCAGCTATGAGCTCTACAAGTCCGAGTACGACGGTATCTTCAACGGACTGAAGAAGCGTGCGTATGCGCTGTACGAGGCATTCAAGCAGATGGAGGGCGTCGAGTGCCCAGAACCACAAGTCAGTCATATCCCTAGTCCATGTATGAAAGCCACACCCTAATGATTCCCAGGGCTCCATGTACCTCTTCCCTACCATTCACCTTCCCGAAAAAGCCGTCGAGCAGGCCAAGAAGGAGGGCCGTCAACCCGATGAGTTCTACTGCTTCCGCATGCTGGACTCGACTGGCATCTGCGTCGTGGCTGGCTCGGGTTTCGGCCAGAAGGAGGGCACGCTGCACTTTCGGACGACCTTCTTGGCTCCAGGAACAGACTGGACTGGCAGGATCGTGCAGTTCCACAAGGACTTCATAGCCGAGTTCAAGTAGTTTCGGGCGGGATGGATTTATGATTCATGTGTTACGGCTTGGTGATGAATGTATAGGGTTATGGTGAGGTTTTATGGGCATGCGCAAGCGCCGCGGGTTACGGTAGATACATGGAATAAACTCAGCCTTCTTGAGAAAAGACTCGTCTTGTGTGCTAAAGGAGACCTGGGCTACTCTTGGGCCCCCACGCCCCCACCATGACACCCAGACGCTTCAACACTCTACTCTCCAGGCCCACCATCTTGTCCACTTCTTCACCTTGGGCCAGCCATGGACCCCGCATTCGCCGCCAGACGTGCCTTCAACGCAGCGGACCTGACGTTCAACGGCTCCGTGTACACGTCCACGCCGCTCCAGCATCCCCTCGTCCACGCCGCCCGCCGCAACCCCTCGGCCATCGATGGCGCCTTGGGCCCGTACCTGCACCAGGCTCAGCTGCCCTCGGAGCTCGAGGCCCTGCTCAAAAGCTATGTCTCGATGCAAACCACGCCCGGCCCGTACGGCGGCGGCATACGCTCTCGCCCAGGCTGGTTCTACGCCAACTGCGCCATCTTCGGCCTGCTTCTTGGTCGCGCCTTTGCGCTGCTCAGCACGCCCGTCAACCCTCCGCCGTCGCTAGCCACCGACAACGACTTCCCCTTCCGGAAGCTGCCAGCGGAGCTGCGACTGCACATATACGGATACTACAAGGAGCATGTCGCCTGCCGGAAGCGGTACTGGGACGTCATGACGCGCATCTTCATCAAGGCGCTGTGGTCAGGCAAAGACGCAGAGGAGGGCGCACGCTACATGACGGGGATACTGATGCTGTCCTCCGGGCATGCCCTCTCTCGCGCTGCGCCCTTGCTGCTAGGCCACGGCAAGAGCTATGTGTGGTGGGATGATCGCATACAGGATCAGGAGCATACCTGGGGCTGGAAGGAGCTGGAGGACGCCGTGTTCGCGACGCGCCAGCTTCCGAGGGAGAATACCGATGGGCGTGCGTTTTATGAGGAAGCTCTTTGGGGCCCTGGAATCGAGTGGGGGACGAAAGAGTACGTGAGTAGGCAGGTGCTAGAAGTCTTGGATCTGGCCAGGGAACATATTGCTGCTGATGAGAGGGACTGGGTGCCTGCCGAGGTAAATGCGCGATTGCTGGGTGGGTTATTCGTGAGCGATGAGGCCAGGGGCATATGGGAAGAGTGTGGTTTAGTCCCGAGGGCGTTCGAGGAGAGGTTTGCCGAGGAGAAGGGTCTGTTGACGTCCTCCACGCGCCTGGGCTAGAGCGCAGTAAGATCGATGGCATTATGGAACTCTGGTCATGTTTTCTAGAGGTTAGCCTTCAGTAAGCAGGGTGTAGACACTGCTCGTCAGACGTCATGGCGATTACTTAAGGAACGGCCATCGTCTTCTTTCCCTGGAGGAGATCTCGTTCAGAGTACTATGGAGACCACTGGGACCCACTCGGCCCATTGGGCTATTCCGTCCGACTGCAGGGACGCCGTTGACGCAGGAAATCAGCCTCGCCGAGCACATGGCGCGCTAGACATTACCAGGCGCCCAGCAATGATCTCATCAGATCGCCAACTCGAAGACAGCGGCTGTGTCGGTTGGGGGCCGCCAACGCTTTCCTAGTTGCTGCGCGAATCCTTCCAATGTAATTGAGGAGTCGCTACACCGCAAACGATTTGGTGAGAGAGCATGGCTTGGATGGTGTTGGATTTCCGATTCAGAACCCTGCTAGCAGCCAGTGGCTTGGGGAGGCTTCGCGCGTTTCATCGAAGTCGGGGATCTGTTAAAGAGTATCGACTCCCGTCAGCCTTGCACTCCGCGGTACTTTGTTTTCTCCGTCGTTAGTCGCATCTCGAATTTTTAACAGTAAAAGCGCGCGCACTGCTTGACCAAAGATCAAAGTCAAGATGGCGCCGCGACATGGTATGTAAAGCTCGGAGAGTGGTTTGAAGCAAGACAGCTCCACTCACCAGTATAGGCATTACTGTGCATCCAGGCCCTGGTATTGATTTTTCCGCGTTGGCACGGCCCGGGACCAAGACGTACATCCTCCCAAGAGCGGAGAAATCCAAGACGAACGCGGGCGGCGTAGCCATCATCATATCCCTCGTCCTCTTTGTCGTCTTCTGCATTGTCGTCATTTTCCTCATATTTCGGAACAAAAGGCGGCGGCGACTGCGACTCCGACAGCAGGGAATGCACGCACCAGATACAGCCAGCCAGGCCTCCTGGCCAACATCGAAGCACGAATACCGGGCTTTGGAAGATATGGAAGCCGTACGTGGCCGAGTTTCTGAACTTCCTCCGGATAACCAAGTCATGGATCCGACTCCACACCGACATGCAGAGTTGCCCTCGGATACGAACGAGGTTCCGCGACTGCAGCAATTGGACGGGTATACCGCTCCGGTACGTACCGTTCGACTGACTGTCGGTGTAGATGCAAGCTGATGCAGTACAGGCAAGGGTTCCTCATGCACCAGTTGAACTCCCAACCCAATCTGATGAAGGCCGCAACGACGGACACCGATGAACTCGCCCATGACTCCCTCAATCGTATCTGAAATGACGTGCGGCCGGGTCTCCCAAGGTCCACCGTATCTTCGCTATGTTGTCCCGGTCGAAGTAGGGCAACAGGCGCACTCGACTTCGTCATACGTTTGCCACCACGCGAAAGTTATGCTATGCGCATGCGATGCATATTCTCACGCTGAGAGTCAGAATGCTCTTGGGATCGTCGTCACAACTCTGTGCGACCCATGCGAAAGCGCTCAAATGACCCCACTAGTTTCACGACGAGCGTCCCCAGAGTGCCAGGCAAGGGCTTCTCAGGGTTCAAGAGACGGAAGCCACCGACGCATGGTGTTACCCCGTGGGGAGTGCCAGGTGGGTCTGGGAAAGTCCGGGGTAGGGAGGCCGAGGCGCGAGACCTGTCAGCAATACAGCGAATTATGGGTATTCCCAAGAGTTGATACATCGTCACCGACTCTTTTTTCTGTCCTCGACGTGACCTTGATTAGGCCATAATGCTAGTAGACACGCGCAGATCGTGGGTCACAAGTTCATCTTAGACCTGGCCAATCAGCCATTCAGCCGGGATCTGGCACGAACTCTGATCCAAACACAGCGTTTACTATGTTTCATTAGCCTCGCGACAGCATCATTTCATCTCGTCTCGGCTTTAGTACGCCTGGAAGTTTTCGTGAACTGGCTCCCTGGCATGTGACGCCTTGCGCTTGCCTTCCTTTTCGGGCTTCCACCGCCGCTTGACCCACACTGGGTATGGAAATAACAGACCCATTTCACCACACGACCAGCGGCACTGGACCGCGGCCCTACTCACTCCACCTTATGCTATCCCTGGCTTTTGGTCCGTGGTAGTGAAAGATCCCAATGCAACGCCGTCCCCGGTCCTTCTGTTTCTATAAAATGGCAGGATCCACCCTTGCAACTACCGTCTATCTCCTTCTCCCCAACTTTCCCGACTCCACTCTCCTTACAGCTTCGCAACTATGCTACTCAAAAAGCTCTCCTTCCTTTCGACTGCACTTCCGCTCTTCTCTTCGGTCCATGGTGTTCCGGCGCCTGGGGCGATAGTGAAGCGCGCTGCTCTTGACGACTGGATCGCGGGCCAGAGCTCAGTTGCTTTGACTGGCATTCTTTCAAACGTGGGCCCGAATGGAGCAACATCGTATGGAGCAGCACCCGGTCTGGTCCTTGCCAGCCCGTCAACCGTAGACCCGGATTGTAGGTACAACCTCCTCCCAGGTCATCATGTCTGACCTTACCAGACTTCTTCCACTGGACTCGCGATGCGGCATTGACTTTCAAGGCTCTGGTAGACTACTTCATCGAGACTGGAGACACGACGGTACAGATCGAGATCAACGATTACATCACGGCGCAAGCGAAGATCCAGACCGTGGACAATCCTTCGGGTACGTTTGCCGACGGATCCGGTCTTGGAGAGCCAAAGTACAATCCCAATGGCACTGCATTTTTCGGTCCTTGGGCACGTCCGCAACGTGATGGACCGGCGCTGCGAGCGACCGCTCTGATTGCATACGGGCGATGGTTGCAATCGCATGGTCATGCCTCTGCTGCGTCCGACATCATCTGGCCCATCGTCAAGAACGATCTTCAGTTCGTTGGCCAGTACTGGAACCAAACTGGAGCCGACCTCTGGGAGGAGACGTACGGTTCCAGCTTCTTCACGTCTGCAGCACAGCACCGCGCTCTGGTCGAAGGAAGCGCGTTTGCCGCTTCTGTAGGTGACAGCTGCTCAAACTGCGACTCTCAGGCCCCACAGCTGCGTTGCTTTTTGCAGCAGTATTGGAACGGAGAGTTCATTGTTTCGAACATCAATGTGGACAACAACCATCGGAGCGGGAAGGATGTTAACTCAATCCTGTCAACCATCGAGACCTACGATCCAGAGGCAGGCTGCGATGATACTACGTTCCAGCCATGTTCAGCCCGCATGCTAGCGAACCACAAGGCGGTCGTTGATTCTTTCCGAGAGATATATGGCGTCAACAATGGCATCAGCCAGGGAGCTGCTGTCGCCGTAGGCCGGTACTCCGAGGATGTGTACTACAACGGTAAGATCTATGAGGCGTGGCATAGTAATACTCTCGCTGACATCTGAATCAGGGAATCCGTGGTATCTGGCCACCTTGGCAGCAGCTGAGCAACTCTACTATGCCCTCTATCAGTACAACAAGTTCGGGTCCATCACCATAACCTCGACATCCCTCCCCTTCTGGCAGGCTATCTACCCAAAAGCC
Source organism: Pseudomonodictys pantanalensis (assembly GCA_019022785.1). NCBI lineage: Eukaryota > Fungi > Ascomycota > Dothideomycetes > Pleosporales > Parabambusicolaceae > Pseudomonodictys > Pseudomonodictys pantanalensis. The sequence goes on from JAFHBV010000207.1 coordinate 37,529, forward strand.
GCGACAGGTCTTTACAAGTCCGATTCGACGACGTACGCCTCGTTGGCTTCAGCCATGAAAACATACGCCGATGGTTTCGTAGCCGTGGTCCAGAAATACACCCCCTCCAACGGCGCGCTCGCCGAACAGTTCAATCGAGATACCGGAAAGCCTCTATCCGCTCGAGACCTGACCTGGTCCTATGCTGCCTTTCTCACAATGGCCGCTGCACGGAACAATTCAGGCCCGGCTTCGTGGGGCGCCGCCGATGCCAAGAACGTCCCAGATATCTGCCAATCTTCCTCTGCAACTGGAACTTACAAGGCTCTCACATCGATTGAGTGGCCAAAGTTTGACTGCAAGAGTGCCGCCTCTATCCAGACGACCTTCAATGTGCTCGCCAGCACAGCGGTAGGCCAAAGCATCTATGTGGTTGGGTCTATCGACGCTCTGGGAGGCTGGAATACAGCCAACGCAGTTCTATTGAACGCAGATCGATATCGGGATGACATGCACCTATGGTACGGAAGTGTGACACTTGGTGCTGGGACGCAGTTCGAGTACAAGTACATTCGGAAGAACAGTGATGGGAATGTTGTGTGGGAGAGCGATCCCAATCGGGAGTTCACGGTGCCCCAGGGATGCCGCAATTCCGCGGCTGTGAAGGACGAGTGGCGTTGAGGTCGAGGACTCGTTCAGTGAGCCCGTGTGATGACCTTCGCGATATGAGTTGCTACCATTGCATGGTACAGCAAAGGCACTTGCCATAATGCTTGTGTGACAGGACACCACTCTTCGATACATGATACCCAAATTTACAGCTTTTTGCTCTGATATGTTGATGCCTGTCCAAATCGTCGTGACTTGGGTGCCTAGTACTATGAAGAAGACGACCAATGCACTCGTCGCATGTGGATCAGTAGAGTTGCCATGCATATTACATTACATCATTATGCCTGCTCATCTTCGTACCCTTCGGGCTTTTCTTTACCCATGAAGTCGAACCATTTAGAAGTACCTGACCGCACATTAGTAACCTAAATGGCAATCTCAGCTGGTTACTTTACTCACATGAATAGCCTTTCCAGTCAAAATTATCCTTAGCCTCGCAGTAGCACCTCAAATCATCTTTAGCCTTGTTTCCGGTAGGACAGTGAGTAAAGGGAGCATGGTAGTATCCGATTTCACTGAAGAAGTGAATTTCATCTTTCTGCAAGGTGAGGGCGGCCGCCAGAGAGTGCACTGGCGCATCGCCCCAGCGCTCGTAGAAGAAGCCACCAGCTTGATCGAGGGCGTCAAAGTATGCGGTGTACGCAGGCGAGCGGAGCCAATCCAGGCTAGCGACTTCGAAGTTAGACCACCGTCCTTGAAGTCAGCAACGATTGGTCTAGCCTCAAGAGTGATCTGACTTACAAAATGACACAGATTATACGAAAACCCACCATCCTCGCTGATAAAGCCCATTGAGTTGTCCTTAGCCAGGTACTTGGGATGTTCCTTGAAGAATATTTTCGTGGTATTCCACAGACTTGGAACGGTCTTTTCATATTCAAGTAGACTGATCACAAAGCCATACTTCTTCTTCCCTTCCTTCATCACCCTAAACGGATCATTTGGGAAATCACAGAAGAACTCCGCACTTGGCTCGACACGCCAATAGTACTCATACTCCTGTAGCAGCGGGTGCTGGAAGAAGAAGCCAGACTGATACCTACACATGTGGCGATAGGATACCGAGTCACCGTAAATCACCTTCTCTTCTTTCATGCGCTCACGGGTCGCAGCCGCTTTTTCGACATCGATGTGTGGCGGAAAAGACCATTGTGATGTTGGGATCTTGCCAAAGAGTGCACGCCCGGAGACGAGGCGTGTGGCTACGCGCTTGAAGTTAGCGTCGAAGTCCTTGTCGTTGAGGAATACCCAGTCGTAGTGGTAAAGGCCATTGAAGCGGTCTTCGATTTGCTTTATGGTGCCGGCTAGATCGCTAATGTCAGAGTTGCGCGCAAGGGTGACGAAAGTTGCGTTCACTCGCTGGATGGTGGGTTCTTCTGGCTTCTTAAGGAGAGCTGAAGGGGTAGCAATGGCATCGCGAATATCATTGTAGGAGGCTGTTACAGGCAGTTCTACCTTCTCGCTGTGGGTTGTTGGTTGAACTGGCCGCGACTGGGGAGTGTCTGGAAAGGCTATCTGCGGTGCATCATGAGAGAACTTGTCTTGGAGCTGGGCGAATGAGTTTGTTGAGGGTATATGTAGCCGCTCCCGTGCAAGTATGACGAGGAAGACTATCCACTGCAGGTGTATTAGCAGTATCCAAATGGTTCAAGAGTTGCTACCTACAACGAAGGCGAAGAGGGCGAAGCGCGCTGGTCGTGAATGCCTCATGGTTGCAGGTCCTCACGAATGTGCCTCCCGATTCCCACCCAGCTATCACAGATGACACTACATAAGGGGGTTGTCGGACACTTGCAAGGCCCTCGAAAAGTATGGTCTGCCCCTGCACCCCTGAGTTCTGGAGCGAGCCCCTCCAATGACGTGATGATCCACGGGGCTGCCGGAGAAGCATGCATTGGACGCCACGTTCCTCAGCTGCCCTTCCCCACCGATTGCTTGCTGGAGATCATGTCAGGTACCGCGCAGTGCCGCCTCCGCATGCACGAGGGTCTGGACCTCGTATCTATCTGGCTGCGTCAGTGCCATTTGGAGACTTTCTACGGTGCCTCGACAATCTATTGCTGGCGACAGGACTTCAATCAGCCTGGAAAAACTGCTGAACAAGTTTCCCAACGTCGCCGATGAGAGCTGAGCTGAGTTGTGGCGTATTTTGGCCAAGGATTCTAGATCTCCAGCTCGACAATCGTAAGATCTTCGGTCAAGCCTTCCGAATACGGGACGCGAGCGGCTACGCTAAAGGAAGCCTAGCGCAATGAAGCTTAAAACTTCCTCCTACGATCTTTTCTTGCTTGCTTCATCGACGCATGCAACTTCTCCGCTGCATTGTTATTGGGCTCTTTTGCGGCCACTAAAAATTGCATATATCATGTCGCCAAAGTAAGCGATCGGAATGGCTGCGCAGAACTCCAGGGCTTCACATCTCTTCAATCTGAACAGCAATACAGGCAGTTCCCTGCGGGCTCAGGATCGGCAACATCAATCTATTAGCACTTATTCCCGGCTAACGTACAGCTAGACCGCATCTTCCGTCCAATGTCGACTAAAAGCATCGGCGTCTAGCGTTGCAACCTCCCCAAAAGCTGGCTTGGCATACCGACTATTTTGGGTCAACAACAAAAGCCTGTGCTCCACACATCTTCGCATGTAGTCTGATGAGTAATCCCGTGGGGGGTTTTCGAGGGGTTGAGGATACCCAGGCGAAAGCCACGAAGTCTGCACTCCCTCTTCCAAAAGTGCTCGATCTCTTCACGCGTACTTGGCAATAACGTTGGCCCTTTGAAGCTTACTAGTGTGTAGAACAGGTACTGCCGAGAGACTTCCTCTCCTAGCTCGTCGGCGATATCTTGGCGGCCATGGAGAAGCCCTGAATCGCCCACACCGAAGAAACCTTCGCAAAGGTTCGTGTATGACGAGTCTTAATTCGACGCCTCATTGCTTCAAGATGTTTCGAGACTTACACTCCGCTTCCCGGAATGAATCCACTCATACATCTCAACAGTGGTTCCACTTACATCGTGGGAATTGGCGAGATCCGCTGTCTCTTTCCTTTTTCAGCGATATTCATTTCGTATAGCTGCATCGGGCCATGTGAGGAGACCAGCATGTCTCATTCGGGGTGTCTGTCTTCATCTATAAAGAGATAAGTTGGGGACGTTCAAGTGAGTATCCATTGATCAGCAAATTCTTCCCTTCATTACTTGATCCTTGCAATTCCTCCCGCTACACCTCGACAACTTCAGATGATGCATTTTCTCCATGATTATGTCTGGACTAGCTAACAGTGAACAGTCCGAGTACCAAACCTCTACCACGATCGAATATGACACCACCACTTGGACCGAGACTACCACCACGACGAGCACGTCTACTCCTGCTCGCATCACCACCTTGACCACTTGCGCGCTGGCATACTAAGGGACCTATAGATGGCGGTCAACGGGTGGATGGTAGATGGGGTTGAGTCACGTTCTCTACGCTTCACGTCCGATGTACTGTTTAATGTTTTACTATCCTGTTGTGCTTTGAGTATGAGGGGTGACATACTGGTATACATTTTTCGACAATCGATTACAGTTGTATACCTTATGCACTTATGCATCCGACTCCATGTCGCTCTCCATGAGAGCGTCCTGTTAGGAGTGATCACATTACAAGCAGTAGATCCGATAAATGTCAGTGTGATACAAGTATTGGAATCGTGTCCCAATCTTAAGCGCGACTCATACTTACCTTCGCAACATCGTCGTTTAGCAAAATGTCGCAGAAGAATTCTTTAAATATACAAGCGTCGTTCTACGAACAAGAAGGGTATTCCCAAGCCTACCATTTCCCCATATACCAAGCGCCATTCCTTTTCCCAGACCGCAAACACGCATACGCAATCTATTTCAGCGGCAACTCCGCAAACACCTTCTTGAATATCGATTTGCTGTTATACAAATTCACCAACCGCAAGCGTTCATTATCCAAATGCGCGGAGTCACTCGCCTGTCCGCAAGGCAGATGCGCAGCTGGTGCATCGAACTCCTTTTCCAGAAAACGGATACTTGGGATGGACCCTCCTTCTCTAATATACAAAGGCTTTTGAGCAAGTTCGTTGGGTAAGGGGGCCTCGACTTCGGCTTCGTTGGAGCTGTTGGCTAGAGTATTGGAAGTTGTTGGTGAAGGTCTTGCCTCAGACGGGTTAGTGGACGGTGTGAGGTTCGTCAGACCATTGCCAGAATTTAGTAGGTGGGTTGATGAACGTCGGCGGCTGTGAGTTGGACCCCATACAGACATGATAGCGCTCTCGAGAGTCTTGAAGATCTCGTTGTTGAAGTCGCCTAGCCAGGGCTCAGCTTGATGGTCGATGGTAACATTGAGCGAATTCTTTGAGTCGAGCAGCCCGAACTCGGACTGCAGAAATGACGTTAAATTTCGCGCGACTTCAGATGCCTCTTGGTTTGGTACGAGGCGCATTGAGAGCGAAGCTTTGGCCAATCGTGGGATAATAGTCGAATTGTCTGGGCCGGATGTTTGGAAGCGATGGATCGTGAGCGAGGCTTCCCGCCACCTGCGCATGAGCGATTGCGCTAGTTCCTCTGGATCTCCGAGCCCGGGATTGCCAGAGAGAAGAGTCTCTGTGATATGTGCGTAGAGAATCTTCTCGCGCTCTGTCAGTGGCAGAATGGGCTCGTAGAAGCCGGGAATCTGGACTTTGCCGTGTGGCCCAGTGAGCTTCGATAGCAACATGACCAGGTCCTTCAGTGGTTCATCTAGCAGCGCACTTCCATCGACACCACTATGCAAGTCGGGATGGCGGCTTTCGATTTGAATGGTTGCGTGGATTACTCCACGAAGGCCATAGGTCAGACATGGGACGTGATCATCGAGCCAGTAGCTGTTAGCCAGCAAAATCCAGTCCACGTCACCGATGAGCTCCTTCTTTGCTTTGATCGCCTCCGCGAAACCCCGAGAACCGCTCTCTTCTTCCCCTTCAATGAGAAAAATGATGTCTGACCCGAGGTTTTGCTCCTTGGCAAGCTCATGCGCAGCGTATATGGCAGCCATGATTGGGCCCTTGTTGTCCGAGACGCCACGCCCATACAGATACCCACCCTCACCGGTCATGGCAAAAGGAGGGTGTTTCCATTTCCCATGCTCATTTTCTGCAGCAATGACGTCGTAATGGCCGTAGAATAGTATTTTCTTTCTCGATGCTGCGGTTGCAGGGTTCCCACGGAACTTGGCGAAGACGATGGGATTGTATGGCTCCAGGGTGTTGAGCATCTCAGTGGCCGCGCCAAAATTCTGGAAGACTGATCGGAGGAACGACGCACCCCTTCGGCAGTCGGCGCGGTACTTATGTAAGGATGAGACTGTCCTGAATGATATGAATTGGTTCAGCGATTCGACCATGAGATCTATCAAGTATTGTTAGTGGCATGCATACACTCCAGAGCTACGAACGAACCGTTGTTGCTTCTTTTAGGCTTACTCGTCGGGCCTGCGCAGTCCTGCACATCCCATATGACGATAGTGTCATCGTTTCCGCCCGTGACGAACGTGGGCTTTCCATCATACGTGGTAAATGCAGATGCAAGGATGAGCCCGTCGTGCGCACGAAAGGTCGATATGGAGTCGTAATGCTCGTTGAATTTCTGCACTGATTAGTTTGGGTCTGACGATGGTAAAATCCATTGAATACCTGCACGATGCCTGTAACGCCGCCTGCGAAGAGAATGCCACCACCTAGGCTTAGGCTGAGCACATCTCCCGTACTGGCCTTGAGGCTCCTGACCAGCTGCCGCGTCTCAAGGTCCCAGACATTGATCTCGCCGTCGCACCGTCCGCTGTAGAGGAAGGAGCCGTCCTGTGCCAATGACAAGATGGATTCGCCCTCTTCTCTGCCGTCTTCCAACGTGTATATGCTCGAGATGGCCCCGCCGCGAGCAGGGTCTATGCGCCAGAGGACTATGCGACCGTCTCCGCCTCCGGACACCAGTATCTCCTCGGAGGGAGCTTCCGGGAGCACTCCGGTACCAAGTAGCATGCAATAGACATAGCCGTAGTGTGCGAATTGCAGGATATCTTGCTTGTCAATCTCCAGACTCTGGCCACCCACAGCGTCGCGCAGGCTATGCTCGGCATCGTGCGGCCGCGGCGTTTGGACTCCGCCTGGGCCGGTCGAGTCGAAGAACCTATTCTTTCGTTCGGAGGGGTGCGAAGCGAGGGTCGGCCGTGGGCGCAGGTCCTTTTCCTTGAGGTCGTACCACTACCTCCCTCGTCAGCCATATGCCTACCAAGACGGTATGGTGCCAGGGCTACCTGTATGCTCGTATTCTGAGCCCCCAGGTACAAGATCTTGTGGTAGGACGAGTATGCGACGCAGAAAATGTCGCCGACATCGTAGGTGGACCAAAGCAGGTACAGTCGGCGAAAGGTTGCTGTGCACCAGACCTGCCATGCTCAGCTAACTGCCTCGAATCAAATCCACGTGGGGGTAGACCAACATTGATGACTGGATCTGTCGCGCACGAGAACAGCTGGGCCTGGTCCTGCGACAGACAGAGGCCCAGCACGCTTCCTTTGTGGCCCTCAATCACCTTGCGACGCTCGTACGTGTCCAGGCTGTACACCAGTATCTCGCCTCCTTGGGTGCCGGCGAAGATGTGGTCGGATGAGACGGCGAGGGCGAGAATGGACTTGTCGTGCTTCATGCGATGGGAGAGGGTTGGCGTGCGGGTCGCGTCGTGGGCAGCCGCGCGGCGGGCGTTGGCACCCATGGTCGCGTCATTGTGAGCATCATCTGCCATGAATGTGTCAGCAATCGAGGGGTGTTTTGTTGGATGAAAGCATGGTCGAGTGCGACAGCTTCTGTCCCCACAGCATGCCGATATTCGAGGGTTTTGGACCCTGGCTAGCGCTTCGGCCCGGGCTCCTGTGGGGTTTTGTTCCTGGATCCTCAAAACATCTGAACATGCCGAATCTCTTGCTCGACCGTCTCATTTGCATGCAACCATGTTGTTCGGCAGCATGCGTGCTCTGCAGTCCAGGAGAGAGACTTTGACATGATCAATACATACCCTTCGGCGCCAACCCTCTCAGGCCATACGATATCTCGCGTGAGGTTATGGTTTGCGAAACCGGGCACATGGCTCTCTCGGCAGTGCTGCAGCCAGCAACAAGATGGACTGGGAAAAGAGACGGGGATTTGTTATCGTGCGCGTTCGAAGCCAAGATCAAGCCAAAGTCTTGTTGGGCGCCTGATGTAGCTTTGTGCTGGCCATCTTCAACAAAAGTGAAAAAAGTGTCGTCCAAAGAGTCAGATGCACGCGGCTCTGAAATCTCAATGTCATCCAAGTCGGAGCCATTCTTGGCCATGGTACCTCACCGCTTTCGAAACGATCCTTGCACAGCACGAATGCGCGGCGATGGCGAGCTTCTCCCGACGAATGGCGAGATCTGGCCGGCACAACATATACCATACTACTCGTTTGAATACAGTGGCCGGTTTGCCCTGCGGTTGGTACCCTCCGATATCCGCAAATCGATGTCTCTCTTTCCTTTTTTGGCCCTCGTTGGAGCCCAGCTTCGCTCATTGGACAGAGTCGCTCAGAGTCGCCGTTCGGCTTCCACATCAAACCATTCACAGCATAAAGAGATATGGGGCTGCCACGGTGGTCACGCTTGGAGCCTACATCCACATGTAAGGCGAGGCTCGCGGCGCGCATGCATCGGACGTCTTGCAGGTGTTCCCACCTACCAGATGCCTCCGCGTACATGCGCTGATTGCGGCTGCGATCATCGTCTGCTATACGGAGTTGCTTCCGATTGCACGATGCACTGGGCAGCTGGGTGACGTCGCATGGGTTTGAGCGGTTGTTGGATGGGGTAGCTAGACGAAGCTCCTCCAGCATGACTTCCATCAGACTTTCCCGCTGCAGAACAAATGCCTCAGTGGGTAGATGTGGGATGTCATCCGCGGCCTCCCACACCGGGCAGTCTCCTTGACTACAGAGTCTCAAATACACATTGCCACCGTGAAGCATGACGCGTCCTCTCTTCCAAACGGCTCTCAATTGTCCAGTGGCTGGCTGGCCCACGTAGATGAAGGTTTGGCATCCATGTGATGCACCGCCACAGGCTGGCCTGCGCCACATGTGGGTGGTGGGAATCACGCTCCCGCAGCTTGGATCCCTGCACCGGGCGATCATGGTAGCTGAAAGAGGCTGACAGCCTTTGACTATTGTGCGCATTGTATCGGTACTTGGGCAGCAATCCAGCAGAATTTTCGCCTGCAGGTTGCATTGATCCTGCGCCAGATCTGGCTGTACGGTTGCGTCGAGGTGCGCAAAGCTCGTGGTCGTTGCAGAGTAATGGTCCACTCCCGGCGACGACACGTTCCCAGCTAGCCAGAATCAGGTCGCGATGGCGGCAAGCGTCCCTGGCTCTCGAGTTGCCCAGCCTGCCCGATGCGCGGCGATGCGCGGCGATACGCTGTCCGCATTTGCGGTCGCCGTTAGCGAGCCGCAGAAGGTCGAGTGACAAAACGACACGCTGCCAGCAGCCTGCGCTTCCCCGGCTTTCTTCACCTGCCAGCGCGAGACGCACAGTCACGAAGAGCGGCATGACTGGCTGATTCCATTGCCCATCGCCCGACACCCGGCCACTCTTGTTCCATCCTGTGCGCCGCGCCATCATGGGAGGCGCCTCACTTGGATTTACACGCCTGCTGCGATAAATTTGCCATCAGAGTTGGATTCGTAGACCTACTAAAGACTGTTTCGGCGCCGTCTCCACCGCGAGGTGGACCATAAAGCGCAGCGGAGCTGCACGCCATCGCTCCGGGAGCATTGATACTCTGCGTCGTTCTGACCGCCGTTCTGCTTGTTGACCAAGCACCGCACCCGTCCTACGTTTCACGACACTCCTCCACGTGCTGGACATCTGGGCACCACGCAAGCAGAACAACATCTCGAGTCGTGCATCATGGGGGTCGGCGAGATCATCACCGTCGTCAACAAGTCGGGCAAGGTGGTGAGCAGTGTAGGTTCCCGTCCCCGCCGACCCTGTCCATCACTTTAGCGCGCTGACCGCCTCCAGAGCAAGCACATCGTCAACGTCTTCAAGGAAGCAAAGTCGGCCTATCGCGAGCGCAAGGCCGAGATCAAGGCCGAGCGCCATGCCGCCTCGCAGGACAAGCAGCTGCGCGACGGCATGAAGAACCTGCGCTTCGACGACGACGTCCAGTCGCGCGCCTCGTCGCGTCACTCAAAGCACTCAAAGGCTCCCCACCGCTCCAGGTCGCACCGCACTTCCAGGCCGCCGCTCGAGCGAGGCTTCACCGACAGCTTCTACGCAAACGACGAGAGCCCGCGACGCAGCCGTCATCGCTACGAAGACGACCTCGCCGACGATGCCCAGGAAGGCCACAGGAGGGAGCTGGTGAGGAGGCACACCGAGCAGCACATGGCCGCCGTGCCGCTCAAAACCACGCGCTCGCACTCGGAGCCGTACATTGACATGGACCTGGCCTATGGCGAACTGCCCCCGCCACTGCCCTCGAAGCGCTACGACGACGGAGAGCTGCGCGAAAAGGCATCCAAGCTCACCATGCTGCTGGACGAGGCCAACTGCCTGCAGTATTCCGTCACCACCATGATCGACAATCTGCAGAAAAACCCTGACGCTCTTGCCGCCGTCGCGCTTACCCTTGCCGAGATCAGCACCATGGTTGGCAAAATGGGCCCGGGTGTGTTGACTGCACTCAAGGGCAGTTTCCCCGCAGTCGTAGCGCTGCTTGCCAGCCCGCAGTTCATGATCGCCGCCGGTGTCGGTGTTGGTGTCACAATCGTGGCTTTGGGTGGGTTCAAGATCATCAAGAGGCTCCAGGCACAAAAGGAAGAAGCCAGCCAGAGGGCCATGGAAGAGCCATACCAACTCGACGAGTTGGAGCCACCAGAGCTCGGTCGCATTGAGCTCTGGCGTCGCGGTATTGCCGATATCGAGGCGGAAAGTGCGGGCACCACCGTTGATGGCGAATTCATCACGCCGGGCGCCTCAAAACATCTGGTCGCCGCTGGTGTCCTGGACGAAGACGACCTCAAATCTCGGCGTAGCGCAAGGATGCGCGACGACAAAGAACCTCGCCCAAAGTCCCATCGCGCAAAGTCGGTTCGCAGCTCCAAGACTACCAAAAGCTCCGCCAGTCGTAGCAAGACGGTCAAGGAGAGCAAGAGCAAGAAGAAGGAGCCCTCTCCTTTGAAATTACTCTTCCGGTCTCACTCAAACTAATCCTTTCTCGTATACGTTTCATTGTCATAGCGTTCAGCGTTTCCTGCATTTGAGCTTCACATACCACATAGATCGAGCATCCTCGTCGGCTTGCCTGTTGTGCTTGGTCATTCAACATCTACTGGAGTTTGGAGTCATCTTGAAACCGGTCATCACTTGACATGTCCAACGACGGTTTTCCCTTTTTGTGCGCCACAGGAGCGGCGCCAGGCTTGTAGGCAATCCTCCATCTCCCTATATCGTAATGAGTATACGTTCTCCGCAACGTCCCTTTCAACCAGTGTTCTTTCTCTGTCATGACCATTCTCGCATCCGCAACAAAGCATTTCCGTCGTGCACAATTGTGTCACAGGACGAGGACAATGCAGTAACAAGAGCGGCTTTGTCTGCCAAAGCCATGTCTTTTTATACCCACTGATAATCCATGTCCCCGTGTCTTAAAGAAGAAACAGACGGCACAAGCTACAGGCACAAAAGTTCGCCATTCCCAATGAATTTTGAGCAAACAAGTTTTTGCACCAATTCTACACGACTATCGAGATTTCGACATTCCAAACATGCCTCCTAAAGAGAGCATTACCGACCAACAGGTTGAGCTTAGTCAAGCTGGTGGTGCAGCTCCCAGCGCTCCCGTAGCTCATGGAGGACCAATCGGCCAGATTGATCCAGCTACTCTCCCAGACCCACCAGCTCAGGACGGAGCAGAAGGAAGCCCTGCTCCAAGATTCGTTCCGTACACGTCATACGCCCCAGACGATCAAAGACGCATCCGTATCGTTCTTCAAAACATAGCAGCAAACTGGGGTTCTATTTCTGCCATCGAGGCCTTTCCAACGGATCTACTCCCTCGCGCCCCGGACATTTCCTTTGATGCCGATCCCTCTGATCTCCGACAATGGGGGTTGGAACTCCTTCAGCTGCTGGGGGAGCTATCCAGTGTGTCAGTTGAACGTGTAGAAGAGGCGATGAAGCATATCCGGGATTCGATCCAGGATAGGATGGCTGATTGCGGTCCGAATGCAGCTTGCTTCGTGTTAGCGCAGGACTTGGAGTATGCAATAAAGGAGATAAAGCTGGATAGGAGCGGTAAAGGCGCTAAGAAGAACGGGGGAAAGGGGAAAGCGGCGCAAAAAGGGCCTACCAGGCAAGATGCTTCGGATGGCGCGGCCGATGATGACGGAGACGATGATCAAGACGATGGCTCGGGTGATTCAAGGAGCGAAGGTGCAGCGGCAAGCAAGAACCCACCCACGAAGAAGTCTTCTACGGAACAGAGATCTCGGTCTGCCAGCAAGTCGCGATCTCGAAGGCGAGGCAGGAGCATGGGCAGGTCAGTCTTGAGGAGCCGGTCTCCGTCTAAGAAGGCACATTCCAAGGGCAAGGGTCCGGCAAAGAAGGTTGCTGGCGCTGAGGCCGAGGCATATGTCAGCATGCGGACGAGGTCTTCAGATAAGCCACCATCTGGAGAAGAACACCCACCTCCGAGAAGATCCCCCAGGCGTCCGAGAAGCCGACCCGCTTCAGACAATGCCGGCTATGACTTGTACGCTCCACCTACCCCACGCACTGAAGCTGCTACGGAACCACAAGCTGACGAGAATGTTGCCGGTAGACCGACCGAAGGGGCGGATCCAGTCGCTCCGGACTTGGGTCAAGGGGTGGTGGATGCTATATCCGCCTCTTTACACCCGCGACGGAGCACATCCTCATCGAGAAAGCGCAGACGCAATGAAACCGAGGACGATGGCTCATCACCAAGCAAGCGCAGGTCACCTCGCTCTTCATCACGTCGACAAGGCGATAAAAGCCGCTCGAAATCGAGTTCCACGGCCGAACCTACAACTACTAATGCCCCCAACGCATACTCGCGAGACGAACCCGCTCCTTCGGACTCTGCAAGGCGCTCTTCCTCATCAAGCCGCAAGCGTAAACGCAAGGAACATGATGATCGTGCTCCGTCGCGCAAGAGGCGGTCGAGAAGCAAATCGAAGAGTCGGTCAAACGATGAACCAGACGAGCCTAGCCCTAGAGGAGCTGGGTGCGAGCCCAGTCGTGAGTCGGAGAAGTCTCCCTCCGGCAGGAGTGAAGGAGGTGAGAGCCCGTTGTTTCCGCCGTCGCCGCCACCTGTACACTGGTCCCCTGGGGGCTATTCCGATGATATGAACTACAGGAGGCCTGCACCAAAACGTCGAACCAGAGCCAACGCATCGCCAGCACCAGTAGGTCTCACCAGAGCGCGGACAAGGGCACAGACTAGGGCACAGGAAGAGGTTGACAGGGCTGCTGCTGCTCGAGTGAACATGAGGCGAGCTGTAGCAGTAGTAGTGAAGACAAGAGCTACAGCGAAGAGGCGAGCCACGGGGATTAAGACGCGAGCTGCAGTGGCTAAGAAACGAGCCACAAAGGCCCGAAAGAAGGCCACCCGAGACGAGCGCGAGGATGAGAATGAAGATGACGGAGGAGGAAGATGAGAATGCAAATGACGGTGAGGAAGAGGAGGATAATGAAAATGATGAGGAAGAGGAAGATGAGGAGGCAGAACATCTAGTTGACGACAGGGAAGAAGACAGCAGCGAGAACGACGAAGACGATGATAGCGGGCCCGGGAATGGTAGTGCAAACGAACATAGGGAGGACAGCGGTGATGGTGGACCAGAGGACACCTTTGATGGAGAAAGCGGCGCAGAAGGATACGCGGAGGATCATGAAGATCCTACGCCGACTTCCTATGAGTCCGACAGCCAAGGATATGATGAGAACCAGCTTGGAGTTGGCTCTGAGGATACACAGTCCCCCGAAGAGAGACCCTCCTCATCTCCGATTGTCTCCACGGCTCCTTCCAGCGTCACCTCTGATAGTGGCCACTGGGCAGAGCGCCAGTTGTTCCGAGAGACTCGAGAGGCTGAGGAACGCAGAAGTGAACGGGAAATGGAGGCTCACATTCAGGGATATACTAACACGAGGAGAATCGTCCTAAGGCCGGGCGAGATGGTAATTATCACGGCCGATGGAGATGATCAGTGGTCAAGGTAGGGTGTTTTTATGTAATTGAGTTCTGTCTGTGGTTTGTACTCGAGAGAATTTTTGTTTTTCGTTCCACTTCGTCCGATCGTCGCATCTCAAATCCCTAGCCTCTCATCTCGAAGGACGAGCTCACCTTGCCTCACAATGCATGATAGCAAAGCTTCTTTTCGGGGCCTCCCAAATCAGCCAAGCACAAAGCCAGGCATATCCCACGCCCCGCTCGAAGCACATCAAGACCTTCTCATTCACCCATCTCAGCTTCCTTCTCCTAAAATCTACCCACCATCCCTGCACCGCCCCCTCCAGCACGAACGCAACAGGTTGCAAAAGCCAATACGTCAGACTCGCCGTCCACCCACACTTCGTCCCGAACCGCCAAAACACCGCCCCGTGCATGATTTCAGACCCTAAGAACACTGCCCAATTGTTGAAGATTCGTGCCAATGCTGTCTGTTGGCGGATACCCAGGGTTTTGCAAATCACGACGGCGTGTGAGTGGAACGAACGGTAGATCAATCCGTGCCAGAACAAGGACCAGAAGCGTCGCATGCTGTAAGCCTCGGTGATGCGACCAAAGAGCGGAGGCCATTCCCAGGACGCGTCGAGGTTGAGCAGCATGAAAAGAATGGCGAAGAAATCATGATAGGATGAAAGGATTAGGTAGTCGGGTACAAAGTTCTCGACTACGATGTGGAGGCGGACTAAGATCTCTCGTGGGAGGTCGGCGACGCTACGCCGCGCCAGGCAGCGGAGGATGCTGGACTTGTAGGGTGCGTAGTCCGACTCGCTAATCTGCAGCAGGTCATCTGGCCTGAAGAAGCCCTGTGTGTGCCATTAACCGCAGCAGATAGAAAAGAAGTCGAGGGTGAAATGAGAACACTTACGAAGTAACAGCAGAGCAAGATGAAGTTAAGAAGGAGGTAGCTGGTTCAGATGGAGATGGCAGGCCATTTCCCATGAGCCGGTAACCACCAGACTTTGGATCGTTTGGGCAAAACACCCTGTTCGGCTTCGGTTATCTGCGAATTTTCCTCCTTTGTGGATCTTAGACCCGGCCATAGACATGGTACTTCCCAATCCGTACCCACACCTCGCACATTCCATAAGAGCTTGTAGCAATGGAGCCATGGGCCCCTCTTATCGGTCTCGACTTTGTTCCAGGCCGAATCCTTAAAGGCAAAGCATTGCTTGCTGGGATAACCAAGATGGAGACGGCGGTCCATCGGCTTAGGAGATGGGGAAACGAAGTGATGCACAGGCAAGTCAAGTTGAATGCTGCACACCAGAAGAGAGGCCAAGCTGCGAGCTGCAGAGTCCAATCTGAAAGTGAAGATCGCATGTCGGACATTTTTGAGTAGGTTTGTTACTGTATGGAGAGCATAATGGTCTCGTATACTGCAGGACACGATGTTTCATCGTTTTATTACGAAGTGTTGTTGAGGCAATCGTGATAGCATTGCCGCCTGGCATGCCCTTGTCTCGATATGACTACTATGGATTTCGCCCTGTCAGCGCCGGAGAGATTATCGACATCCTGTTGGAAGTGAAACGTATCCCGAATGCGCCGGGGTGTGTATGGTCTCGGAGGATCCCTGCCAAGCTGTACGCCGAGCACCGTACAGCCTTACCAAACACTCCCACTCAATCAACTAGGCAAGCACCATGAAGTTCACCACCACCATCTTCAGTCTCGTGGCCTGCATTGCTGTTGTCTCAGCGAGCAGTAGCAGCCCACTCCGATTCGACAGTAAGTGGCCTAAGCTTTTTAACAACTATCCTCTTCAGCGTATGAATACTAAGCGGTCTGTAGATAGCGATTTCAATTTGAAGAGATCCGTCGGCTTCACCGGAAGAGCTGTGGAATGGGTTAACGCCGCTCGCGGCATTCACTCCGAGTATGGTACGCCCGCGGACTCGGGCTACGAGAACAGCAATTAGAATGCACCCGCCAGATCGGAGAATGAACCCAGTAGTTACAGCGAAGGGACCGAGGAGTAGTCCTACTAGTAGCAGGATTAGCGGACAAGAGGCGACGTGGGTCAATGTAGTTATACGCAGATGCCTGGTAAATAGATTTCCTAAATATTTATCACTTTCTTCCATGTCTATACGAGAATTCGCTTTGGCGATAATTGGAGTTTGTGTTTGTTGCCTGATAATGCGGCCCCAATACAAGACTGATTCACGCATTAATCATAGACCGACAGATCTGGCATCTTGATATCCTCCCTCAGTGCATTGTTTTGAGCATGAACAGAGAGCTGGGCGTCTGCAAAGCGCCGCAAGCCAGCGTCGGCGTTTGAGCGGCCGAGGCACGATACAAGATAGATCTGACGAAAAGGTGCTTTCTCGCCCAAAAATGTCGGAGTGAACGTTTGCAGCAGCGCGGTGCCTCGGGCGGCGACTGACTACTGGTTTATGCCTGGTTTGGACACAATCAAGTCCGGGACGCTAGCTTAACTTCGCATTGCTTAGGTCGAACAGTAAATCGAGACGAGAATACGGAATTCTGGCTGACAGAATACTCAAGGGTTGCCTCTGTGCTTCCTGCATTCAGTCAGATAACAATCAGACCCCATAATCTGCCAGAGGCTCTGCACGCTTCACATGGAATCGCCGCGAAATAATGACTCACTGCGCGATTGTGAAACCAAAACGCATTGCGTTCGGATCCTTGCTCGCGAAGGCTCTGTCGAGAAGACCTTGGACCTTTGCCCAGTCTATGAAGCCTAGCTGGTGGATTGTATCTTCTGTGATCAAACCGGCGAGCATCACGTGCAGGGGGCCATTTTCTAGGTATGTCGTTGGGGCGGAATCAGGCTAGTGTTGATTATGAGATACCCGGCGTCCTACATATATTCTTCTGTTGTATAGCTCTTCCGTGATGAAAGGTTTACTAGCCTCCCTTAGGATCCATCCCTCGGTGGATCTGTGCCCTTTAGGACCCATCTTATCTTCACGCTTGGCGGCAATCCGTTCACATATACAGTCAAATGATAGTCCAGAAATGGTATCCGCGCCTCGTTCGAATGCGTCTTTCCGTTCGGTCCCCAAGATATGACAAGATGATATTTGCCAGACGGCCCTTTTACCAAACGTATTGAGCTGAATGCAGTAGATGCCATTTCTCCATAACCTTGTCTCGAACGCTGCCATCAACTGAATTGGCAATGGTAAGCCGTGAGTTGCAAGGGCCATAGCAGTGTGTCCAGTCAGCAATCAACGAACCGGCGGAAAACGTGGTCATAGAGGAGATAGTAGTGATATCATCAAGCAAGCGGCGGGCAGGCGAAGAGCCTCGATTAGGAGCATCAGCACTAAATGCTTGGTATACATGCCGGTTGCCTCTCTGTCTTGACACGCAAGGCTCCCATCTACTGTAGTGTGAGTGGATGGCGTGCGTAGGCCAAATCAGGCTCACGGAGGTAATCGGGTAATACACTAGATAGCTAGCAAAGTTCTCATCGGCACCCTCGTCTGTATTGTATGGGTAAATGCTAGGACTGAAATGGATGGCAGCTTACCAGTCAGGAAAACTTTGAAGCCTAGCTCCCTAGGCAACTCGGAAAGCGCATACTTGCCCACATAGTTGAGGTGTGGGTTATGATGCTCGCAGTGCCACGTCGCATCTTCGAAACGTACTGCTAATTCCTTCTCACTCATGTATTTACTGTAGTGCTCTACCCCAAGATGACATGCAGTACGATTCACAATTGCTGTCTAGGATTTAGTAACATCTTTGATGGGTGTCAATGCAAAACGTACGGGACTCGTCGAAGCCGCTATCCGAATCAGATGCAATACTGAAGCAACCGACACCATCCGCCCCCTTGCTGTTGCCGAGTTGATCCCCTTGCTGTTGCCGAGTTGATCCCCTCGCTCTTTGACGAGACGTGGCACCATTCCAGCGATCACAGAGGAACCGATACCGCCGCTCAGGTATACGCCAACGGATACGTCGGCACGTAATCGAACGTGGATGGCATCTAGCAAATTCTCTCGCACATCCTCAATCATCTCCCTGTCGGACCGCAGATCGGGGAGTGACTGAAGAACAAGTTACGCAGAGCCTTGAGTTATCTGATAGCTGTTTGTTCGTGCCATATTGCGGGTGACGCAAGCACTAACACAGTACAGGAACACAGTAACCTGCAATACCCTGAGCCTTGAGTTATAGCATCGAAGACTTGTCTAGATAATTTATGTTCCAGTACGAGCGCATCTCCATCCGATTGAAGTGCTAGCAGGTAAGACAGTGACCAGGGTGAATCTGAAAAGTTATGAATGTTGGGGCATGTTGTGTTGGGCGAAGACTCTCTACCTTCTGCACACCCTTGAACAAAGTCCTCACATCGTGGTTCCATCCCGCTTCCTTTAGGCTTGCCACATCCCAGTCGGGCTCCCATCTAAGATAAAGGAAGACTTTCGCTTTAGCTGCTACTAATAGCTAGCTATTAACCTTAGTAAATAATAGTAGCTTAATGCTATAGCGATCTCTTGTAGTAATGAATAAATAGGTACGCGCATTGTAGACGCAGAGCGCGAACTTACTACGCAGCTTAGATAGAAAGGATAAGCCGTGGTACTTATAGGGTAATAACGATCTCGCAATTACTATAGCCCTCAAATTTGTAATCTGTTTTCCTGGCGAGAGACGCGCGCAGGGCCTCGTCATCGTAGATCTCGCCGTTCACTACGGCATGCACCGTGTCTTCCGCGTCGTGAAAGGGCTGGGCGCCATCCGAGGAGAGGTCATTGATCGCAAATCAAACATGGCCTAGGGCTGCGTTGCTCGTTAGGCCAAACCCTTGGGAACGCCCTACGACAGGACAGGTGTTTGCGCCGCTCGTGTGTGTATAGACCTTCAGGGAGGTGCGCGGTTAGAGGACCACCTCTACTATCGGGTGAGACCCATTGGCCTCTAGAACCAGGACCCCGATGTCTGATCATGTCCAGGCTCTTGTCAAGCTCTGCTGCTAATGCTTGCGCAGCATTGCCATTTTGGGCGGCGGGTGCATCCGCAGGAGGCGGGGATGCTGCCGGATTGGCTTCGCAGGGCTCAAAGGTCACAATGCAACTGATGCCGCACACGGCGAGACACTCTCTCGAATACACTCAGATAGGAGGACTAGAGAATGACGAGGAAAGCCATCACTCGCGTAGTGTAGTTGTGGCCGCCGCGCCACGTGTATTTCCAGATGACGTCGAGAATTTCTTTTACGGCCTGCTGCCCCGGCCCCGCCAAGAAGCCGGCCACCCCAGACCTTCCTTCCTCCTACCTGCAACCCATCCTGGGCCACCAAAATCCCATGGTTATGCCCAACCCGGCCCTCTATGCGAGGCGATCACGTTGCTCCTGCAAGAGATATTGGTGACCATGCCGGTGATACCCGTCTAGAGAAGGCATTGCAGGCAGAATGGGCAGCGCCAGCCAGCGAACCTACANCATCCTGTAACCCCCGTTGCAGACCCCACCAATGCGAAAAGGCACATCTTGCCGCTCTGTGAACTTGACGTCCAGCGCTGATCCCGACGGCGAGTCTGCAGTTCCACGTAAGCATAAGTGTGTGGATGATTGGGCTCGAGATCCCATCAGAACGGCACTGCGAGGCCTGGTGTCTTCGAGGTGAGCATGACAAGTCATTACCTCGTATAACGACCCCTTTTCGGACGTCTGCTGGACCATGTAAAGTATACATATATGAGAGAGAATGGCAGGATAGCGAACATATCGGCATACCCCTCGCTGCGCCATCAATCCAAAAGTTTTTGAATTGGCTCGCTTCACCAGTCACCATGCCCCTCTTGTCTTTGAACAACGATATGGTTGCTTTCATCCTGGGTGCGTTTGCTCACTTGGCCATCTTTAAGGCTTTCGAGCTGGATGTTTGGATCCCTCAGCTCTTCGCGTCCACACTCGCTGCCCTTAGTGCCACCCTCTACTTTCACCTACATCATGACTCCGTCGAATTAGCAGCTGCACTCGCGTTCACTGCATGGGAAACTTGCTACTTTCTACTAGGAACATTCACGAGCATGGTCATCTATCGTCTCATCTTCCACAGAATCCGTCATATTCCGGGTCCCTTTCTGGCCAAAGTGACGCGATTTTACGCCTTCTATCTAAGTGCGAAGAACATCCAATATCACCTGGAATTGGACAAATTACACAGGAAATATGGCGACTTTGTACGGACAGGTCAGTACCATACCCAGGGCAGCGACACTGCGCTGTCTGCACCCTAACAACACCGCTCTCTTTTCTCATCCACAAAACCTGTGTGAACCAGATGCTGACACCCTGCAGGTCCAAGAGAGGTGTCTATTCTGAGGAAATCGGCGGTTCCATTGATTCTCGGTCCTCAATCTGGTTGCCGCAAATCGACATGGTACAGTGCTGTGTCTACTAGATCAGATAACGTCCAACTGTTCTACTCTCGCGACGTGAGCGACCATCGTAGACGGAAACGCGCGTGGGATAGGGCGCTCAACACCAAAGGTAGGCAATATTTTCCCCAATCCCCTAAACATCGAGGTCAAACTTCTTGTCTGCAGCTACTCGAAGCTTCCACACCGGTCCCAATTGCGCTAAATACGCTGACATCTCCACTAGCGGTAGGAAGTTACGCTCCGAGGATCAGAGCAAAAGTCAACCTCTTGGTCGAGAAACTTCTTGCAACACCGGAAACCACGAAGGACGCAACAGCATGGATGCTTATGCTGGCCTTCGATATCATGGGCGAGCTCGGTTATGGGCAGGACTTCGGCGGCATTACTGCAGGAAAGGAGAACGCTGCAGCCAGGGCAGTACACGATCATATGATCTACATCGGAGTTGTAGGCACGGTGCCCTGGTTGCTTTATCTGATGAAATTCATTCCCGGCGCAACCAAAGGGTATCTACCATTCTTTAAATGGTGCGCCGGGCAGATGCAACGAAAGAAAGCGGTAAGTGGTACACTCATGCGCGGCATCAGGCGCATATAGATCGTACTCCATGGTTGCTCCTGCTACCAGCTGACCATGTATGCACTACAGGCGTGGAACCCGGAGAAGGAACCAAGCGACATCGCTTCGTGGCTAATCAAGGCTGTCATGGAGAAGGATGTGTCCGCTAGTCCCACGCCTGCCTCGCTGGACGACGATGGCCGTCTCATCGTCATTGCTGGAAGGTGAGAAGACAATCATTAGACTGACACATACCACCCTTCGCAACAGAGCTGACACGTTCCACGCAGTGACACTAGTGCTACAGCGAACGCATGCACGCTGTACTACCTCGCCTCAAATCCCGCTATCCTTAAAAAATTGCAGTCAAAGCTCGACGCAGCAATGCCCAACGGTCCGCAAGACTGGACTCACGATCTCGTCAAATCGGTCTCATACATCGACGACGTGATTATTGAATCCCTCCGCCTGAAGCCCCCAGTAGCTACAGGTGGCTATCGCGTAACCCCACCTGAGGGGCTTCAAGTCGACGAAGTTTGGATCCCAGGGGATGTCAATGTTTTCGTCCCATATCAGCTCATCCATACCGATGCTCGATATTGGAAGCAACCACTGGATTATATACCAGAGCGATGGGGTGAGCGGAAAGAGGAACTTGGGACTGACGATACTCTCTTCACCCCATTCTCCCAAGGTCAGTACCTTAACATCTGGACCGTATAACTCGATGGACTTGCTCGGATGCTTTGCTAATCCCGTTTTAGGTGTCTATAGATGCCCAGGGGATAGAATGGCGATGGCGAGTATGCGCATTGCCATCTCCAGCATCGTTCAACAATTCGATATTGAATTTGCTCCCGGTGAAACTGGGGAGCTTTTCGACAAAGAGAAGAAGGATGTATTTACATCCGTACTTCCGCCACTACAGTTGCGATTCATCCCGAGAGCCAAGTTCACAGCCAAGGCTTATTGAATGTAGGTTGCAGGATTGCGACAGCTGCACGTGCAGTACATAAACAGTTCCCATGTGAGACAAAATTGTTGCTTGTCTTCATAATTCCAATAACCTAAGCCATTGGCAACAGCAACATCGGATCCGTTTTCTAGGATTCTACTTGCAAGCCATCGATGGTTGATACGAATGTGGTTCTAACACCAAAGATATGGTCAGCCGGATCAGACTGCATAACTCTTGATGGCGCTCCTGTTTGGAAAATTACGATAACTCATATTTTCCATCGGCTCATGTTAAGCCAATGGCAATGCTGCTTCCTCTCTAAGGTACCTTGAGGTAGCCAGTACCCTTGTAAAATCCCGCAGCTTACATCCTGGAAAGAGAGGTCTCGCTCACTAAGCAGAAGAACCTTGGAAGAACTTGCCAATCATGAACGTGACATATATTAACTCGCACCACTCCTTGCATATCGAGAAGAACGGCCTAGGGATGCGATTTATATTAGGTTTGGATCGAAAAATCTCTTCCGCGCTTGCTGGAACGACAAGGTATGCATCAGCATCTTACGACAGCCTAGCTTAGCCACTACAAGGCGCTGGGCGCTGTGGAGTGGCGAATGTTGAGATTCAGTACAAATGCATGGTACCGTATGTTCTACCTTAAGATAGTCCTGCGCTGCAGCTGAAGGCCACTCCCGCCAACATGTTCCGCGCTGCATTGATTTTCTGTGTCCTATTCCCATACAGCCACGCCGCATTCCACTTTCCAAATGCCCTAGTATCCCGCCTGGAACACCTTTTGGTTGATACCGACGGCTCCTTTCGCTCTGGGTTCAAGGACGCCATCAACCCATGCTCCAACTACGTCTCTGGTAATCAAAACTTTGGTCGACAAACAAGCGCACAATGGCTGAGGGTTGCATTCCACGATTTCGTTACTGCTCGCGTTAACGAGGGGATCGGGGGAATGGTATGTGTTTCCTGCCAGTTGCATTGGTGGGTCGGATATTGATAGAAGACCCAGGACGCGTCGATTTCCCTGGAGACACTACGAGCCGAGGACTCTGGTACCGCATTCAACGACACTTTCACATGGTTTGTGCC
The DNA here is from genome assembly GCA_019022785.1 of Pseudomonodictys pantanalensis. Classification (NCBI taxonomy): domain Eukaryota; kingdom Fungi; phylum Ascomycota; class Dothideomycetes; order Pleosporales; family Parabambusicolaceae; genus Pseudomonodictys; species Pseudomonodictys pantanalensis. The sequence goes on from JAFHBV010000207.1 coordinate 60,485, forward strand.
TTTCATGGACTCGAGAACCAGTGCTGCAGATCTACTTGCAACGGCCGTGGTTCTCAGTCTCGGCAACTGTGGCGGACTGCGTGTACCTCTTCGCGCGGGCCGGATCGACGCACATGAGCCTGGTCCATTTGGTGTACCCGAGCCCGAGACTGACCTCGAAGAGACACTGGAGCAATTCGCAAATGCAGGTTTCAATGCACAAGATGCCATCAGGCTCACAGCGTGCGGTCACTCCTTAGGCCGCATAGATCATGGTGGCTTTCCTCAGGTTGTGCCCGAGAGTGCGGTGACTCCAGACAACACGGCGGGTGGTATAAACCTGGATACGACACCGACGAACTTCGATGTTAATGTTGTGAATGAGTACCTCGGATGGTATGGGCAAAAAGGCGGACCGTTGGTGACGAGTGATAACGTCACAGTAAGGAGTGACTTGAGGCTTTACGAGAGCGACGATAATGTGACAATGAAGGTTCTTGGGCAAAGTAAAGAGTATTTTGCGGATACCTGCCGGGGACTATTCCAGCGGATGATTGACACGGTTCCCAGAGAGGTCGTTCTAACCGAAGTTATTAATCCAATTGCAGTCAAACCGGTCAACGTAAGCTTTGATATTCTATCAGGAGGGCAAGTTGTTCTTCTTGGCACCATAAGGGTAAGTTCAGTGGAGTCCATAAATGGCGAGGGGAAAATGCTAACGAAGTATTGAAGTTACTCGTACCTTCCTTGGACCAAGCTCCGAAGAGTATTCAACTTTCAATTGCGAATGCCGGTGCCAATTCAAGCGCCATCACTACACCTGCGCTTCGGGCCAGTGGTTCCAATATCTTCGGCACCACAGTGTTCTACGAATTCACGCTTCCTGTTCCACAGTCTCCCAGTCCGTCCACGTCCGCCTCGCTTGAGGTGAGGGTTGGCTCGACCTCGGTCCCAGATTCGACTTTCACATTAGATCCATCCCTCTTCTTCGTCCCGTCACTCAGCGGCCTTTCGGGGAACACCCTCAACATTACCGCGGCATTGATATCGTCCCAAGCAGACTCACAGCTGACGGCGGGAATCACCTGTCCGCAGCCACAGCTGGGGCTGAATACGTTGGTTCCGGCGATGCAAGAGATAGACGTAAAACTTGCTTCACGGGAAGTGTTAATTGAAGGATATACGTTGTGGGGCATCGAGTGGGATGCGAACATTAATATAAACTGGAACAGAGTTAGTGTAGACATTATTAGTACAGTTAATGGGAAGCAAATTATAGATAAGTATAATCTTATTTCTATATACTAATAATATAAGTACTTAATATAATAAAAGAGTAGAGTATTAAGTAGTACTCTATAACATATAAGAATTTATAAAAAGAAGTTTAATTTATTCTTTAAGATCTAGAGTTTAGATCTTCTACTATATTCTATTATCTTATATTTAATATTATACTAGTTATAAAGACTTCTTCTTTTAAACTTATAAAAAGAAGTTATTTATTTAATATATATTTTTTATATAGAGTAGTATTTCTTTACTATATTACTTACTATATTTTTAGTAATATTCTTTATTTATCTAACGTTTCTTAATAATATTACGGTGTAACAGGAAACAGTATACTATACTCGCATAGTATCTCTAAATAACTATTAGAGTACGTACTTACTTATATAAGCTAAATCTCTAAGCCTACGTAGAGGCTAATATAAATATAAGCTAAAGAACTACTAGTTTCTAATTAGAACTAGTAAATAACTAAATAGAAATTAGAGCTTAGCTATATAATTTAGCTGTAAAGAATCTTTATTTAAGCTTCTTACGTAACGTCTTATATAATAGATTATTATATAAGAGAGATTAAATACAGCCTTTCTTACGTTTTCCTTAAGAACTAAACGACTCTCGTAATAAATAAAGCTATTTAATTATAACTATAATAATATAGTAATCTTCTAAGTATCTTCTATCTCTTTATTAATTATTATACAGAGGGGTGATACGGAAAAAACGTAATTAATTTTCTTATCTATTTTAAAAGCTTATAACTTTATAATTAGTAAAGCTATAATTATAATTTATATATTAATTTA
>JAFHBV010000208.1:0-62831 GCA_019022785.1 Pseudomonodictys pantanalensis
CCTTTTTCCCCCACCAAGCTAAACTCAACCTCGCACTCCCTCCTCTCCACGCCATCCTTCCTCCCCATCTCGACAATCTTCCCCTGCGGCTTCCCCACCGCCAGCAACGGCGTGCCAAGCGCGATGTTGATAAGCTGCGGCGGCGTGACATTAGTGAGCGGGTGCATGCGCGTCTTCGGCACCTTTGTCGCGTTCACCGTCGCTGGTGCTGCCTTTTGTAGGTGCGAATAGATGAGGTACATGGGTAGTTTGGCCGGCGGAGTGCGCGCGAGGATCGACGAGGGGTGGATGTAGACGTATCGGTCGTTGGGGTCGGTGGTCTTGGAGTGGCTCCCGGAGTGCGAGGTGAAGAGCGTGAGGTAGGGCACGTCGATGGCGGTTTTGGGCTTGCGCGGGAGGTCGGGCGGATGAGGGGCAAAGTCGGCGCGGATGGCGACTTGGTCGATGAAGCCGGCGGCGCAGATCTGCGTCAGGAGGTTGATGGCTTTGTCGGTGAGCGGGGGCAGCTTGGCTTGGTAGGCGGCGATGGCTGTGGGGCGGTGCGCTCGCACGATGGAGGTTAGTTGTTGGCGGAGTTGGCTGGCTTCGTGCATCGCTTTCGGGTGTAGGAACATGTCTTCGCAGAAGGCGTGCGGCTTTGATTCGTGGGCGTACGCGCATATTGCGTTGTGGAGCTTGATGCAGTCGCTCTGCTTGGCGTTGACGGCGAGTTTCGCTTGGGCTTTGTTGTACGCTTTCCGCATTCGCGACCGCTCTTCTGCTTCTATGTTGTCTTGCTCGGTCCGGATGGCTGATGGGTCGGGCGCTGGCGGCTCGCGCAGGCCTAGCTTGTTCTCCGGTATAATGAGCTCTGGAACAGAGAGTGCGGCTACAAGGGCAATAGTCTGGGCTGCGAGATTCTGGTTGACGCCCATCACTAGCATCCGAGCGAAGCGCGGGTTCAGTGGATATAACGCTAGCTCATGACCTAACTTGGTCACTGTGCCATCAGGCGACAGCGCTCCGAGGTAGGATAGCAAGTTCTCTGCCTTTTGTAGACTTTCGCGATCAGGCGGCGTGGGAAATGGGAAGCCGGCAACCGGAGCACCCATGCTCTTTAGTTGGAGTACGACGCCTTCTAGCGGTGTGCGTAGTATCTCGGGTTGGGCGTGCTCTTCAAAGTCTCGCTCGAAGACTGCTGACGAGTACAACCGATAACAATGTCCCGGTCCGGTACGGCCTGCGCGACCGGCTCGTTGATTGGCGCTGGCCTTGCTGATCCAGCCGACTTCGAAACTCTGTACGCCGGTGATGAGATCGTACTTCTTTTCCTTCGCCCGGCCGCAGTCGAACACATATCGAATTCCAGGGATTGTGAGGGAGGTCTCTGCGACGTTCGTGGCGAGTACTATCAGACGAGAACCTTCTGGTGGCGGCTCGAAGACCCGAAGCTGTTGGTTGGTAGGTAATTGGGAATATAGCGGTAGGACGTGGACCTTCAGCACATCGCTCTCAGCTTCTTCCTCCCCAATATCGAACTCCTTCTCGTCCTCGTCGTCCAAACCCATGATAATGGAGCCTTCCGAATCTGATCCGTCGTCATCCTGATAATCGTCTTGGTACTGCTCGGTAGTGCGACCAAGCTCAATGTCTTCGACCTCCAAGGGAACCTCTGCTGGTGAGATCTGAACCTTACCCGTCTTAATCAGCCGATCTTGAGTAGGAGCAAATGCCTCCCTCAGCCGTTTCGCCAGTTGTGTGATCTCGTTCTGGCCAGTCAGGAAGACTAGCATTCCTCCTCGGGGGAGCTTGCGATGGCCCCTGCACACTTTCCGGTACATCTCCTCGACGTAGTCCCGTTGAGTTCTGCGCGCGAAATGGTTCGTAACTTCGAATTGTCGGCCTTCGGCTTTCATCAGCGGTGGGGGCTCTGCCCGAAAGAGCTTCTTGTTCTCGGTGAAATCGGAAATTCGTAGGGTTGCAGACATGATAATCAGCTTCAGCGGCTTGTTCTTCGGGTCTTCTTTCGCCCTCTGTGCACGTAGATCGACGATCCTGCTGAGCATGCCGATCAATATGTCAGTATTGACGCTCCGTTCATGCGCCTCGTCTACGACGATCGCGGAGTACTTTGTGAGCACAAAGTCTTGCGAGATCTCCCGCAGAAGCACGCCGTCAGTCATAAACTTGATGGCTGTCTTGGCGCTTGTCGAGGTGTCAAAACGAATCTGGTACGCGACCTTCGAGCCATCCGAGCCGAGTTCGTCGCCAACGCGCTTCGACATACTGACTGCAGCCACTCGACGTGGTTGTGTCACCCCGATCATCCCAGGTGTTGGGCCATCCCGCGCACCATACCCAGCTTCGTAGAGAAACTGCGGTACCTGCGTTGTCTTGCCGCTGCCAGTCGCGCCCCAGACGACGACCACATCGTTGTTGTGAATGGCTTCCATGATCTTCTGCTCCTCCGCCACTACCGGAAGTTGTAACCTCGCTTCTTGTATTTCCGGCGATCGCTCAACAGCCACACTGTAGGCTTTTCTTGTTGCATCGGTGGCTGTCTTGGTTTCGAGCTCGGGGGGCAAAGGGTCAAGCTCTGGAGCACGCGGCTTGAAGTCGGCAGGTTTGGGGGGTATCGTATATGTTAGATTATTAGTGGGAGTAAATCCGATAGCCTCGTTCCTTTGCGCCGCCGCCCAGGCTTTGAATGCCGAAGTTCGCGCTTTTCTTCGCACCTTGCCGTCTTCCTCTGCGCTTGTGTCACTCTCCGACAATTCGTCAGATTCACCCCCCGATTCCTCCGATTCCTCGTCCTCCGAGTCGGTTGCTGAGTGCTCTTCCACAGAGCCTTCCGATTCCGATGCAGTATCATGGGCATCCGGAGCTTCCTGTTCGCTATTGGCTTCGCCGTCAGAGCTAAACCCTTCCCACTCGACTTCCTCATCCAGTACAACCTGCTTGTGATGGGCTTTCCGCCTCTTCCTTGTCTGAATGACTGGCTTTCCTGTCGCGTCTACCTCTAGTGGCCGTTTCAGACCACTTCCGAAGAGGCCCGTATCGCCGAGGGGCTTAGATGCGGGTGCGGGCGCCTTCGCAGATGGTTCTTCGGCGGGTATCGATGCGGATCGTTCTCGTTTTCGCGAAATGCGGTCGGGAGCTGCTGATGGATCCATGCTTCCCACACTTTCTGTCTGCACTCCAGATACCTCTTCGTCATCAGAGTCTGACAGTCCCCTGACTTCTCTACCCTCGAAAAGGAGACCCTCGTTCTTCTCAACGTCAACCCCTGCCCTCCTCTCTTGAAAGGCCCTCCTCAACTTCTCCCTCTTGGTGTCCTCTCCGCGGCCAAGCTTTTTCGAGCTCTGGAACAGACTCGTATCCACCTTTCGTGCCGCCAACTTCTTCAGCAACACGAGATTCTCTTCTTTCTTCATTTTCGTATCCTAAATAGCGAATTAGCTTCCCAAATCAATCATCTTGCGCAAATGTCGTACAATATACTTATCAAGCCGTTTCTTCTTCTTCGAGCTCATCTTGCCTTGCGCCTCGCGCGCCAATCCCTCCTTGATCGCCCTCTTCCGCTCATTCTGCTCGCGCTGCTCGCGGGGCAAGATCTCGGTCGCATTGGTATCTTCTGTCTGCACTCGGGCTGCATTCTCGCGGGCGAGAACTTTGTGCTTGCGTTGGCGCGGGACGAACTTCGGCATGGTAGCGGCCTCTTGAAAAACAAGGAGCTGGAAGTTGAACAAGGTTGGCTGCGCTCCAGAAATCACAACGTGGAGCCCATTTTCCTAGTGACGCGGTACGAAGCGCCCAAAATTTTGGCGGGGATCGGAGCTTCGGGACAGAATTTCCCCGAGGGCGGAGCGGCCGAATAACGCGTCAGGCCCAGGGTCTCCAAGTCGCGGGGTGGCTCCATGAACTCTACGCCTCTGGGCAATCATGGCTGGCTCGGAAGACTATGATGTATCCCGGTCTCCCTTTCCGGCGAGTACGAAGACCTCCTCCGCCACCATCAGAAGCATCGAGACCACTGCAACAAGTGTCTCCTTTGCAGACAAGATTCTCATAACCATCACCCAACAAGGCCGACTGGCGCATTGGGTCCGTACCTATCCTTCTCCCAAAAATTCAATCATATTGATTTGTACACCAGGTCCACGTACCCCTTGACATAGCCGCGACCGACGCCTCTTTGACCTCGAATCCCTACATCGATCGCGACGAAGACGATCCTCCTGCAGACCTGCTGCCCATGCATCACCTCACTGCGACTACTATATTAGGCGGCACGATGCCGGGGCTCGATGTGCTAGGGCAGACGCTGGCGACACAAATTGGCAGTGCAATCAAGACGCGCAATCCGCGGGAAACAAGGACAGTCGTTCTGGGCACTGGGCTCGAGAAGAGCATGAGCGGGAGGGAAGAGTTCACCGAACTCGTTGGCTTGATACTTGAGGTGTTGTGATGACTCGGGGCATATATTGAGAGAATGACACAATGATACCAACTGTTCTAGCACAATCTAGTAGGCTGCCGAAGTGCTCGGCATCGGGGATTGTCTTTTCCACTGTTGGAGAGGTCACACTGGAATCAGAAGCCCGGTCAATGATAGAAGATGTGGAAGTGTCCAGGTTTTCTAAGCTACAATCTTAAGATCGATTCACACACACACAAGAGGGACCAAGCTCCTCCACAAGTGAATCACCCAACCACTGGCACGCTTCGCCATTTTGTGAACAACCGTCGTTTGAAAGACCCCCGGATAACAGAGCGCCAGCATGATGCCTCCGCTGCTTGGCTTGACATGATGTATAAGATCGTACGCAGGAACACGCTGGAGACGGTCAGCCGGGATATGACCATCTGAGTGGTGTGAAAGTACCTTAGAAGCACTTGCGATGGACGATGGAAGGACCGCTCTCGTCGTATTCCTGCTTTGAGATCCACATCTGCTGGAAGGTGGAGAGCGAGGCCAAGATGGAACCACCAATCCAGACGGAGTACTTGCGCTCTGGGGGAGCGATAATCTTGACCTTCATCGAGGACGGGGCAAGGGCGGTGATTTCCTTCTGCATACGGTCGGAAATACCTGGGTACATGGTGGTACCGCCGGACTAGTCTGGTCAGCGAAGTATTTGAGTAGATTGCCTGCAGAACTTACCATGACGATGTTGCCATAGAGATCTTTTCGGACATCGACGTCGCACTTCATGATCGAGTTGAAAGTGGTGACGTGGATACCGCCGCTCTCAAGACCCAAGACAGATGGCTGGAAAAGAGCCTCCGGTGCACGGAAGCGCTCGTTGCCAATGGTGATGACCTGGCCGTCGGGAAGCTCATAAGACTTCTCCAAGCTGGAGCTCTGGCTGGCGGTCTGGATCTCCTGCTCAAAGTCCAAGGCAACGTAGCAAAGCTTCTCCTTGATGTCACGGACGATTTCACGCTCGGCAGTGGTGGAGAAGGTGTAACCGCGCTCAGCAAGAATCTTCATGAGGTAGTCGGTCAAGTCACGACCAGCCATGTCGACACGGGAGATGGCGTGTGGCAGAGCGAAACCCTCGTAGATGGGGACAACGTGAGTGACACCGTCACCAGAGTCGAGCACAATACCCGTGGTACGACCGGAGGCGTACAGAGAGAGCACAGCCTGGATGGAGACATAGAAGGCGGGGGCGTTGAAGGTCTCGAAAACGATCTGCGTCATCTTCTCACGGTTCGACTTGGGGTTGATGGGAGCCTCGGTAAGCAGGACAGGATGCTCCTCGGGGGCCACACGCAGCTCGTTGTAGAAGGTGTGGTGCCAAATCTTCTCCATGTCGTCCCAGTTGGTCACGACACCGTGCTCAATAGGATATCGCAGCGTGAGGATACCACGCTTCGACTGTGCCTCGTCACCGACATACGAGTCCTTCTGGCCCATGCCGATCATGATACTGTGTTATCCGTCAGCTTGCAGCCCGAGTATGGCGAAGGAGGGGCATCGTACCCATGATGACGAGGTCGACCGACAATGGAGGCTGCACGTCTGTTAGCCCGGGATCGTTCTGCGATGCGGCTCATCGCCCGGTGCTGGACAGCGGGAGCCCGCACGAGGCCGCAATGGGTGACTTACGGAACACAGCTCGAGGCGCATCGTCACCGGCGAAACCGGCCTTGCACATACCCGAACTAGCAGTCATCAGTCCGAGTCCATTGCATCAGTATGCCGCGCCCGCTGCTGGGAGATGCCATCGCGGCCGGCTGGGGGTGTGATGCGGGCGTTGCGGGCAACCCCACAGCAGCAATGGCGACGTCGAAATTGGGGTTATCTCACCCATTGTCGATGACGAGGGCAGCGACTTCCTCTGCAGCGGAGAAGAGAGATTAGCAGAGCTCATTGAGACGACATCCAGCCCGACCGCAGCGGCGGAGAGCGGATATGGGCCTTGGGCTTCAGCTGCTCACCTTCCATGTTGACTGATTAGGTTGAGAGATTAGGAGTGGGTGTCGGGGGGCGCGGGGGTGATTCGGGATCGCTGGGAATTGGAGGTCAGCGTCTGGTAAAGAGACACGATGAAAGAGAGGGCCTGCGGTAGATGCGCGCAGGGCGGAAGGGGGACTTACAGGTGTGGGCTGGTGGTGAGGGTCAGGATGTGTGCGAAAGGCAAAGGTCGGTGGGTGCTGCTAAATAAGCGGGCGTCGATGCGCCGACTCTTGCCCAGTTTTAGCGGGGGGGCGGCAGCAGGAGCGAGGTTGGTGAAGGGGGCTTTGCACTCGCACACGCAGCAAACGGATGCCGCGTTCAGCCTCGAATTTGGGATTCCTGATCTTTGAATTGCGCTGTGAAGCTGCCGCGCCGTCTTATACACGCGGCTAGGCTGCACTCTTGCTATAATTCCACTGTCTACGCAAGCTCTCCGCCACAACGGGGCAGGTGTTGTCCGTCCATGTCACACCCGTCAGAGACCCAGCAGGCAACTTCGAAAAGGTCTTGGCATCAATTCCACCACCAGGGACTCCGCAAGCTACTACGTGTTCGCCGCGAGGACGACGGAATACCGCTCGAGCAGCTCCTGACAGCGGGCTGCACAGCGCGGCGTCGCTTTCTCCCCAGCCATCCATCCAGATGCACACCGCCAACTCGCAGGCCCCGCCAATTGGCGAGTACGAGCCATTCCGACCAGGTCACGTGAAATGAGGGGCACCTGGGCGCTGGGCCGCGGGGTCTGGCAGAAGCATCAGCGATGCTAAATATGGACCACCTTTTATATTTCCCTTGAAGCCCGACCTCGCCCTGTTCGGTGGTAAGATTGCTGTAAGACTCGAGTACGCGCCCACGGGCACAAAAAGTGAATGCGCGTTGAGTCCCCACCGAGCATCCGTTCGCTATGGAAGGCTCCAGAAGCTTGTGGTTCCGTCGCGCGCGTCGCCAAACCCTACCTGCGTCATCTCAACGTGCGCCAAAAATGTTTTCAGATGCCTAAATAATCCGTCGCACCGTCTGCTTCACGCCCAATACACTCGAGCCACGCCCGTACCACTCCGTCACCTCTCATCTCGAATCGGCCAAAATGAACGACCCGGCATCGAACCACCTGCTCAAATGGGCCATCCAGAATTCGGGCCCCGCGCAAGACAGCGCAGACGCGTCGCAGCGTCCGCCTCCACAGCTAGACCCGCGAGCAGTCGCGCAGTTCTTCGGCCTTGGGCCAGGGCTCATGTCAGACCCCGACAAGATGAAGGAGTGCATGAATATAATCGACGAGAAGGCTGAAGCGGGCAAGGATGACAAGGAAAAGAGAACATACAGCCTGGAGGAGAAACGGGTTGCATTTCAAGACTTTCTTATGCTCGTCGAACAGATCGACAATGCGAATAACATAGCGGCCTTGGGACTGTGGGATCGACTGCTCGCACAGCTCCAGCATGACAATGCCGAGTTCAGGATGTACGCAGCCGCGTGTACAGGAGCCGCTGTTGAGAACAACATCAAAGCCCAAGAGAGAGTAAGTATCCTCCAGACCGCAATTTACTCAAGGGATTAAGCTAACGAATATTAGTTGCTCGTCCTCGGAGCCGCCCCGACCCTCGTCAAGCTAGCCACCGAAGATCCAGACCCAATGGTGCGCAAGAGAGCAATCAGCGCCCTCTCCAAATTCGCGCGGAATTTCCAGCCTGGCCTCGATACCGTTGTTCAACACGTCCCGCCGAAATTCAAACCGAAGGACCGGCTGGATGCGGGAGACATGTCTTCTGTGGACAGCCTGATAAACTCCCTTAGGGACCACGCTGCACAGGCCTAGCAATCGTGCCTGCGAACATATCCTGCATTGTACCGGCGTTCATGGGAAGCAATGGGTGGTGTTTTTGGATTGATATTGGGCAACATGATTTTTTTAACGACTATCTGGTTCAGATGAAATGAAGAACATGTATATATCTGACGTGTTCGGAAGGCTGCAAGCTGCAAATGCATGTTGGCAATGAATTGGTTACCGGTAAATCCGAAAAGAGACCAATTACGCTGCTTCCTACTTTTGTGCACAAAGACCCTCGGATATAATGGCGGCGAAGGGGCGAGGGTCCATCGCTTATTGGGAACGCCTTCCGCAACGAGTCAAGTCAACATCACTAGCGCAATCATCCATCGCAGACTCATTCTCTGCCGCTGCTTTGAAAGCTCCATCATCTCCAGGCCCCAGTATTTTGAACCTTGTCTTTTGCTTCACATCATAGCAATTGGTATAATATCGCCAAGCCACTGGTCTCCGGCGTTCATCGCACTTTCCTCGCAGTTGTCAGAATCAAGCCACCCCAGGCACTCGCGCGAGACCACAAGATGCCTTCATCTTCCTCGCGATCGTCTACCCTTGACGGCACACCTCCACTCAAAGCTGCGGATGAAAGGACTCCGCTTCTAATAGAATCCGAGAGCGGTGCTCCTATCGTTGAACCTGTGGTCCCATCGACTCAAGATGACTCTGTTCTCAAAGACGATGACACGCCTCTACCCCTCGTACAAATATTTCTGCTATGCTACACGCGGATCGTCGAACCAATTGCTTTCTTCGGCATCTTCCCTTACATCAACAAGATGATCGAAAAGACCGGCGGTGTTGATCCAGAAGATGTTGGCTTTTATTCCGGCTTGATTGAAAGCTTGTTTTCAGTTACACAAATGTGTGTGATGATATTCTGGGGCAAGGCATGTTCACTTCTGGTCAGGTAGTGTTGATTTTTGGGGCACCCTCTAATGATCATAGGCCGCCGATCGATTAGGAAGGAAGCCCGTGCTTTGCTTTTCTCTCTTTGGTGTCACGGCAGCGACTGCTCTGTTTGGACTCAGCCAGTCCCTCTGGCAAATGATTGTTTTTCGTTGCGTGGCTGGTGTATTCAGTGGTACTGTTGTGTAAGTGTAAATCTCTCGGCCCAACTAGGCCAGGGTGGAGCGACCTAATTAAATCATCAGGACTGTTCGTACCATGATCACCGAGAATAGTACGAAGAAGACTCAAGCGCGAGCCTTTAGCTGGTTCGCGGTCTCCAGCAACTTGGGTATTTTCTTCGGGCCTTTGATCGGTACGTTCAGGCCGTTATGGAAGAGGCAGTTTGGATTGCATTGCTAAGAAACCGTTTTTAGGTGGTGCACTCGAGAGTCCAGCTGATAAGTTTGGGTCGATTTTTCGTCGCGTCCAGTTCTTCGTGGACTACCCATATGCTTTACCTGGCTTTGCAACTGCTGCAGTGGGACTTTCTTCAGCAATTCTTTCGGTGCTCTTTGTTAAAGAGGTGCGTTCTCCATCATGGGCTGTCCGGACTCTTTCCCTATGCGGTGGTTGTATATGTTATCTGTGCTGACCGACGTCCCGCAGACATGGCACATTCACAAGGACAAGAAGTCAGGCGAGGCGCCGATGTCCATGTGGGAGCTAGTCAAACACCCTGGAGTCGCACAAGTCATGCTTATTAACAGCCACATTATGGTTTTAGCATTCACGTTTACTGCGGTATATCCGGTATTCATGTACGAGCCTGTCAAGCTTGGTGGTCTCGGATTTACCCCAGAGCTGATCGCCATCTTCATGGGTGTCGGAGGTTTGGCTCAAGCGCTTTGGTTATTACTCGCCTTCCCGCCCTTGCAGCGACGCATCGGCACCGGTGGTGTCATTCGAGTGTGCTCATATGCGTGGCCCGTGTTCTTCATTTTCCATCCGGTGTCTAACTTTCTGCTTCGAAAAGGGCTTCGAGCCACCTTCTGGGCGGTGTTCTCGACCGACGCTGTCGTGGGCTGTTCAGTCGCAATGGCATTCAGTACGATCGCCCCATCCCCATATGCGATGATAGCTAACCATTGTCAGCCGCCATACAGCTTGCTGTCAACGATATTGCGCCCTCACACGAAACATTTGCGACACTTAACGCTCTAGTCTTAGCTCTAGTCAGCGGAATGAGGGCCGTAGCTCCTGCTGCTTCGACGGCGATCTTTGCTATTGGCGTAAAGTATCGTATTGCCAACGGGCAACTCTTCTGGATCTTGGAAATCCTCCTTGCGGCGTCCTTGGTTCTAGTCGCCAGGCTACTACCAGAAAAAGCCGAAGGACGCGCCGAACCCGAACAGAACGGAGAGGTTTAGTGTGAAAGCCTGAAAGTCGAAAGGATAAGCGCTATTCACACGGCCGAAATATTATACATAGTGTGTTATGGCCAGTAACGAGATACGGAGGGCGGTGACTCCGACGCGCGTCCGAGCTAGATCCGTAGACCTACCCTTTCACCTATTTTCGAAGCCCATAAAAACAAAACAAACCCTTCGCCCTCCTTCTCTCCCTCTCTTCACCCAAATTGCGCAAGGGACATTGTCAGTGTACTTTGGAAGATACTAACGGCGCAACAGCCACTGCCTACGGTCCATAATGGCAAACGCTGAAGCGGCGGTCAATCAGCTCTGCGAGCAACTCTCGATTCAAGAACTCACCAGGGAGGCTGTTTGCAGCGTCTCCTTTGTCCGAGCTGTTCTCCAAACCTGGAAATCCGGGCTCATCCAGTGCTTGGATGAATCCCTCGCCGAATTGCAGGGCGGTGGCTCCAGCCGACATGCCTTTCTCCGCCTTGAACCTCTTCTTGATACCACTTCCAAGGACGTCGACATCGAAAAGCTCGCCACCGACCACAATATCACCCCAGAAGCCTGTCAACGCACCCTCAACGCGATCGCAAACCAAGCGAAGAAGGCCTACACTAAGCTCGAGGTCCCAGCGGCCGAAAAGATCCAACTGCCACCACTACGAGCCGCTATCGGACCGCACATTCCCGGGCCGCGCCTTAACTACATCCCATGGCCTGTCAATGTTATACAGCACGCAGAGGCGGTAAAGAATAGCTATGCGTACCTCAGGGAGACATATCCAGCATATGATGATCAAAACATCGTTGTCTCCAAACAGGACCTGGAGAAGCTCTTCGCGGGCGCTGAACTACTTGAAGGCAAAGTTCGAGATCTGTACATCCCGCTCGCTCAGAGACAACAGCCGGAACTGTACAATTTCAACGGGCAGCATCATCATTCTACTCCTCCGTCTTATGGGCGATATCCTCAATCTTCTCAGGTTCAGCATCCTCACCCTCCTCATGGAGAGCATCCTCGCCCTTCTCAAGCGCAGCATCGCCCTCCTCCTCAAGGACAGCATAGGGAAAACGTGACTTGGTACCACCAGGTACCCTCGTCTTCACCCGTGATGCAGTTCCAGACGCCATCATCTCCTCCCGTGAGTCCCTACACACGCTACAACGAATTCATCTAACAACCTTTCAGAATCCCTACCTGGATCTGGCTAATGCCGACGGGCAACCGGTTGTCCATGAGCGTGGAGCCCTATCGACTCCAGTATGTCCGACACTTCCAAATTTTGGTGCTGCTCACTAACGCTGGCCCAGAACACTGCGTACCTCCGAGGGAGGGACCACGTCGCCCAGCCATTGGTCCGTCGATCTCCTCTCCCCAGCGTGGCTAAGCAGGCGTGCGATCTCAGCGACACGATCAAGGAATATATGGCGCGTGCGACGGGTGGGCTGGATGATTTGATGGAGGATGAGTGAAGTCGGAGAGGCTTAGAGAAGTTTGATCGGTGGCTTGCGTGGCGTTTGTGGGTTTAGAGGATTCGACTACACACGGGATGGTTTCACTCATGCAGTGCGGGCTACTTATAATGTGTCTGATAATGCGGTCTCTAGCGCGTCAATACAAGTCTGTAGCCTAGCCAGATTGCACACGAAAGAGTTAGCCGTCATACTTCCATGTTGTTCCCTTGTCAGCTATTCTCGATTTTCGGCCAATCTGCTTCGGTCAACATCCATGCGAATCACGTCTCGCGTAGAATGCCTGCAGTCTGCTAGCCAATCGAAACAATGCCTTACACGAGGCTGCGTATCGCCATCTCAAGCGGGGTGTAATGCCGCACAGCGGCAGGGCGGGTGTATCCGCACCTCGCTGCCTTCCGTTAACTCTATCTTAGATGCCACGTTTACAGTCCAACGACGGCTCCACAGCTCAGTCGGTCTCGATCGGGATGTCCAAAGACAAGGCTTCGGAAGAGTCGTCGTCCTATCGCTGCGAAGACATCCATGAGCTAGCATGGAAGGAACCCTACCCATCGGCTACTGTCCCCTTGGAAAAGATACGACAATCTGCTCTGAATGGCTGCCGATTGTGTCCGGTCATTCTTGCTGCCATCGAGCCATATATACATTGGAAGGCAGAAGAAGGTATTGTGAAAGTGTCCACCTACCCATCCGGCCTCAGCCTACGGACCGCAGACAGGAGTAAACGTCCTGATGCAGTAGCGGACATAGAGTTATTCAGTCTCACAGGTGAGTAAGCTTTCCGCTACCCTTTAAATACCCGGATTGATGCGCATAGAACAGATACTGGCAAAGGTTTGATCCCAAAGGCGACCAATGTGAGTGAGGCAACGTCTTCAGAAGCAGCATTCGGCCGTATAGCGAATTGGTGCGTGGGATGTTTGAACAACCACAAGACACTGTGTAACACCATGTCCGACGAGGAGATCTATCTACCATACAGGATATTGGACGTCGGTCGAGGAAGGGAAGATAAAATCACGCTACGAGAGACGCAACAAGAGATCGGAGTGTATGCTTGTCTGAGTCATTGCTGGGGCGGACATCAACCCCTACAAACTACCACGGGAAGTGTGGAAGCGCATAAAACTGGCATACCTTGGGAAAAGCTACCAAAAACATTCCAACATGCAGTCTCAGTGGTACGACAGCTGAACATACGGTACCTCTGGATCGACTCCTTGTGCATTGTACAAGACGATGACGCCGACTGGCTTGCGCAATCAGTATTGATGGCAAGTATCTATCGAAATGCTACAATCACCATAGCAGCGTCTGCCTCAAAGGGTCCAGGCGAAGGACTCTTTGTTGAATGCAAATCAGAGCATAGAGGAATTAGGATCGAGGATCCATCATCTAAAAATGACGAAGACGATCCTATGTTTTTTTCTCGCCACAGATTGGATCACCACCGAGACCGTCAGCCTCTATTGAGCCGAGGGTGGGTGATGCAAGAGCGTCTCCTCTCCCCTCGCGTCCTACACTTCGGCACATACGAACTGATCTGGGAATGTATGGAGGCTACGCATTGCGAGTGTGGGAACAAATCCAGTGGATTCCAATGGTTTGCCCCGAAAAGGAACTTCCATCCACAAGCCTTCGATCTGAGTCGCGAGCTGTACGTGGCCAATGCATGGAGAGAAATCGTTCAGGACTTCTGCCGGCTCAGCCTGAGTTTCCCGCGCGATGTGTTTCCTGCAGTATCTGGTGCAGCTAAAATCGTAGGGCAAAGACTGCAAGAAAAGGGTATTCGGGCGAATTATGTGGCTGGTATGTGGGACTGCTGGTTCGTGGAAGATTGCTTATGGACTGTGCTTGGACCAGCGAAGAGACCTGATAGTTGGCGGGCACCAACATTTTCGTGGGCTTCAGTCATAGCAAAGAACAAAGAAAATCCTCTCCGCTTGGGTTACCGGGCCATACGAGACTTCGAAGCTGCTTTCCCTCGGCTAGTCGGAATGTTAGAACAAGCCTCATCATTGACGCCCGATATCTGGGTGGGATTGTATACTAAGTTCGAAGACTACGGTCTTGAACTGGTTGGAAAGGATGACATGGGACCTTTACGATCAGCGTACGTGGTTCTCCGCGGACCTCTTCTTCCTGCAGGACTGTCTGGCACCGACCTCGAAGTTGACGGCAAGATTGTATCCGAGCTTACGGAATGGGCACCAGACTATGACTTCTCATTGCCTGGCAAGTACCGGATCGATCCAGGGACACCGTTGTGGTGTCTGAAGCTCGTTTCGTTGAGAACTCCGAGGTGGACTCTACGATTTTGGTACCTCTGGTGTCTTGTACTCAGACAAGTGGGTGTTGATGATAACGGACAGCGGACCTATGAACGAGTTGGCCTGCTGAGGTATAGACAGAATGCCAATAGGCCCATAGAGGAATGGTTTGATCGGGGGAAGTCTGCGAGAGAGGCTGTTGTCAAGATATTGTAGACTTTAGACGTGAGTAGCGCTCAACTTAGCGAGTAC
Organism: Pseudomonodictys pantanalensis; assembly: GCA_019022785.1. NCBI lineage: Eukaryota > Fungi > Ascomycota > Dothideomycetes > Pleosporales > Parabambusicolaceae > Pseudomonodictys > Pseudomonodictys pantanalensis. Next base: position 14,583 of record JAFHBV010000208.1, read on the forward strand.
ATATTGTTCATCGTCGTTTCTCCAAAATGATTGACAGTGCAGTACTTCTAGGATTCATGTGACGTGAATTTGACTGTCGATCCACGTGGATACACTTTGTCTCCACCATGACCAAGCCAGCGTAGGTACTCTTCACCTCCGAGGCGAGCGGTTCCTGGGAGATAGGACGCGAATCAGGCTGAAGGAAAAAGGTACTGCGGTTCCCACCTTTGCATCTTGATGAGTCTAGGCTGGCGTGGGGTGCTGGAGACATGGAGGGTTTCGTGCTTCCACTAGCCACTCGCTTGATGGTTTCGGAGTGAATTAACAGAGGGATACTGTTCGGCTGTTCGGCTGCACGGAATGCTTAACAAAATGATCTCCTGGCGCTTCATCCGTGGACTAACAGAATGGTGTCCAGAGTACCGCGGGTGCTATACAACTCAAAACGTTGAGCCATAGACATATGAGCGAGCCTGGAAGTCCCCTTCAGCGGGTCGTTTCTTGCCCGAGTCTGGTGTTTGCCGACCCTTTTCCGCTTCTGGTGATTGGGTGTATGCTGATTCCATATCCTGAGTGGAGTGGTCCATAGGGCCGTTCGCGAGACTTTATGGAATGGGTGGTATTATTGCGCTGTGTATGACGGCAAGAAGCTCCAAGAAGCCTACGATGCAACAGCTAAAGGTAAAAGTGAATAGTGGCTCATAAGGAGAGTGAATACCATGTATCCACATTCTGGCCGGCCGTGTATACTGGGTCACAGAGATCCTGTTAGCTGGAGGGATGGATGGATATCGCGAGGTGAAGAACAAGTCATGGTGTACCTGCAGAAAAATTCTTTGCGAGACAATGAACTCTCCAGATTTTCACCCAAAGCACACCCGCGCAGGCATATGGTATACTGCAACAAGCCTATGCTGCATGGCCGTGGGGAACAAAAAGACGGTTGCGATGTACTGACACAAGCCATGGACGCCGCGTAATAGTACAGCTGTTGGAAAATAGTCGGCCGAGTTAGCATGGCTACATGGTGGTATAGCTGTCTGGTCACTCAGATCAGTCCGAGTTTGCCCCAGGTCCATGGCTCGTGAAATCGATGTCCATCGGACGCCTTGGGTTGAGAGGGTTGGATTTGACTACAGTTGGCTTCCACGGACCATTCACTGGTTGATGGCTCTGAGGTAGATCGGAACAGAGATGCAGTGTATCGGCTAATAAGACCGCCGGGCCGGGCCAGGATTACCAGATGGTGATAGAGTCTTCCAGGCATTCAACTCCACTCCAGCTTGCTCCGGCTCCATAGCTTGCACAATGTATGTTCGAATTTGGCGTGGCCAAGAAGGTGATCCGGGTCCTGGAACATTCTGCCTAGCGCAGTTCGGACATAATAGGGCACCATGGGTCATCTGGCAGCAGTGGATCCTTCGTCTGGCTTCGCAACATGTTTATCCAGCGCTGGTAAACGTCCGCATTTGAAATCATTTCCGATGTCGTACAACTCGCAATAACAGCGGCAGTCCAGATTCCGACGCTGCATTTGAGGTTGTGTTGAAGCTTCGTAGGACGAGGCTCTGCAACGGTTCACAGTACCTCATTCTAGGCCAAGATGTCCTGAGAAATTGACCCGGTAGAAGGCCTTGAGAGAAGTTCTGGACCGTCAAAGATCTTGAAGGCCGAATTCTTGCGTTCTCCGGTGAGGGAGCAAAGAGTTATTGAGGAAGTGATGCTCCATGTTCATCTCTAAGTGCTGCGATTGCGGGCACAAGTACCGGATGAGGAAGCGCAGTAACAGGGGCCTGGAAGGTGTGCATGAACTGCATTGAAGGGACAGGAAAACATGGAGTAAGAATGTGTTAAAGAGGGGAAGAAGAGAAGACGCTCTCCACCTCGCCATGCGCGGTGGAGAGAACCCTTGGGAGCGGAGGCGTGAGTGCACGATCTCCGGACCGGAGGGGAAATGGCCAAAGGGGTATAAGGACGGGACTGGGAGCAGTAATGTGAGAAGGCATGCGTGGTCCGAGCGGAGTGCGCTGAGGCAGCGAGGCGTCGCCAGCGCCGGGGAAGTTGAGTCTATACCTGATACATCAGCGAGAAAATGCGAGAGGACGTCCGAGGCATGAAGCGATTGGGTGTGTGTTGTAAGTATGTTGCTGTGCATGCGCCATACGGTGCATTGGAGCGAATCAGCGTCCCATCCCATCACCGGTATTCTGCCAACTTCGCTGATGGCTGAGCGCGGCTCATGCCCAGACTCCAAGCGGTTGCCTTCTTTTTGCCTGACCCCGCGGTTCGCATCTCATAAATACACTTCAAGAATTGAGCCTCCCATATTAAAAGGGTAAAATTTCGACTCACTTCTCGCGAAACATTTGTGAACCTTCCTTGCCAGCCTCGCCCAAGTCTTTATTCTTTGTTCTTGACCTCAAACCTCCGCATCAACTCAAGGCCTATTGTTCCATAGGTATATATCCTCTTTCAAGCCAACAGGGGCTTCAAGACGACGAGATCACGTGGAACATTTCGGTCGCCTTGAGCTTGTGTTCGATAAGCCCTGAGCTAGGCCGGAGACGTCTCCATTGTCGAGTGACTTCTCTCCCCCAACCGAATCTGTGCTCGTAATACTGCTCTCGCTGCACATACGGCCAGCTACAGCCATGGACGAGGAAGTGGAGATGTCGCCTGCACCTTTTCGACATCGTTCCCAGGTGCACCATCCTGCCGGCGCATTCTACACGATTTGCTTCTTAATTGGCGGGGTGTTCCTGTCTATCTCAAGCAACATGGTTGGCCCCTTGATGGGTGTAGCCAGCATGTTGTGGTTAATGATGCGGAACGACTCAGCAATTGACCCTCGTCTATCATGGATGTGAGTTGAGCCACGCTTCGAGCCCGCATGCTGCTCGCGCGCCTGAGGCTGAACCTGCGCCAGGCCAATCAGATCACGTGATAGCTAACCGCATTAGGATGTTCGGCGCCTGGTTTCTTCTCACTGGAACGTACTTCCTCTTCCAATGCCACCGAGTACTCAACCATCGTCTGTGAGTCTTCCGAATCTCTGTAAAATTGAGAAGCTGACGTAGCACGGGTATATATTCCTCACCATCGCACTATCGTGCACCTGTCTTAGTGTTGTTGCGTTGATTCAGCGGGCATCATTACAGAGCGGCCTCGTCACTGTCATTCCGCCCTGTACGTCCTTCGCTGCGTATATCGTCGCATACTTCTTCCCGGATCGATCGCTTGAGCCGGGGAGGCCTACAATGGATGTCTGACGGATGATGTGGATTGAAGGGCAGGACGGCGCTCGCGCACAAGTGTCGAAGAGGTGATTTCGTCAACGCTGGGTTGTACGATACAAGACTTCATTCTTGAGGACTGACACTGTGGAAGGAAAAGGGACGCGAGATCCATTTGGGCTGGGGCGGCTAGTGGCCAAGGAGATGATCGCAGCTTCTTGTTGAGCGAACCTCTGGCGGTCGCACCAAGACGGCCAGGTTGAAGTGGGGAAAAAGTCGGCAGAATAACCTGTCGATTCTATACATTTGTGTATGAGTTCAAATTTATATGCCAGGCTCACCTGGCTTTCTTGTCTTGCACCTGAAGGTTTCGACTCCTCTGTCTATAATCCACCCAACGAGCCCAGCCAGAATCCACCAGATCTTCCTGTATGACCAGGTCCCTGACCCGAAAGAGACGTGCGAGTTCCGTCTCAAGTGCCCATTCCACCCATCCAGCTCTTCTCAGGTATGTGGTGAACCCGAACCAAACGACAGCGAACACAGCGCCCGCTGCGCAACCAACCAGCACCTGCTTGGGCGTGTGGTAGTTCAGGTATATCCGACTGCACGCAACCGCTGCAGCACATATAAGTGCAACGACCGATAGGAGGAGACGCTGGACGAAGGAGAAGGGCGTGTGGGTGTCGGTCGGATGTGGAACGTGTCGGAAGAGGAGGAAGAGAGTGAGCGTGACGGAGAAGAAGGTGACGAATTGCGCGTGTGAAGATGGCATCCCGTAGCCCTTGCCGTGCATTTCTAGTATCTATTAGTTTGTGAAGCTCAAACGGCTGTTGATTGTCCTACCGCGTGGTCGTTCCTCTTTGATGTACCTCTTGAGTACCCAGTTCACGGCCTCACAGGCCATCTGTCCAGCGAACATAAGGCATATCTCGACCTCCCGGCTGGACCAAATCAATGTTGCGTAGACGATGCATAGTCCCTGCGGCACAAGGGCTAGCCAGGCGCAGATGTACGAGATGCGGTCGGCGGGGTTCTACGAGAAATGAGTATGTGAATATATCAAGTTGCCGCACTACTCACATAGTGAACATGGGTCAAAGACAGCGACGCCAGCGGAGGATAGTCCTCCATCGCGTCGAAGTGTGAGCGAAGACGTGCAGCGATGACGCGCTGGTGTTTTCGACGAGGTGGCGCAGCGCTCGCTTATCTCATCTATGTGGCGCTAACTTTTGAGATTCACCATGTTGAGTCTAGACTTCCTGCCGGGCGATTCCTTTCCTGGTTCATACTGTGACTGGGCAATGATGAAGTGACTCAGAATGGGAATACTTAAAGCGTTTCCCGTATTCTCCTCAGGCATTCACGCCATCCGCCCCCGATCCATAACCGCAAAGGTTTGGTCTAACTCCGCAACCCCCGCTCTCTCGCCTCCGACAATTTCCCATTCCTCACGACTTCCTAACGATTTCCGCCTCTTGCCTGGATAGCCCGCTTCCTCGTCATGTCCGAGATCGAAGATGAGCGCACCGAAGAGCTTAGTACGCTACAGTCGATTTACCCAGAGCTCGAGCTCAACACCGCCAACCCATATGCCGCCCACATCGAACTGCTCGTCGCACCCTCGAAGCCACTCCCCGTCACCTTCACCCCCGAGCAAGACGTACAGCGTCTGGCCTATCTGCCTCCTCTCCGCCTTGAGCTCGATCTGCCAGCGCAATATCCTGCCGAAGCTCCGCCATACGTCCAGCTCTCTACTACGCCCTCGTGGCTCCCGAGCACGGTCAAGGATAAGCTCATAAAAGAGGCGCAGTCGTTATGGGAAGAATACGGGGGCGGGCAGATGCTGTTCGCATACATCAGCTATCTCCAAGAGGCTGCCGAGACTGGCTTTGGGCTGCCGGACCTTGAGCTGCCTTCCTCGCTACGAACCGAGCTCCTTGCATACAGCAAGCGCATGAAGCGCGAGCTATTTGACAAAGAGACCTTCGACTGCGAAGTCTGTCTGGAGCCGAAGAAGGGCTCGGCCTGCTACCGCATGGAGCGCTGTAACCACGTCTTTTGCGTGGCGTGCCTACAAGATTACTACAACAACTGCATAACTGAGGGAGACGTGAACAACGTCAAATGCATGTCGACTGAGTGTGGAAAGCCAGCTGCAAACAAGCGAAAGGACCGCTTATTGTCGCCGAAAGAGCTGTTGCAGATTCCGCTATCGCTGGAAGCTGTCGAGCGCTACGCAAAAATAAAACGAAAGAAGAAGATCGAAGCCGACCCGTCCATCATCTACTGCCCGCGCTCTTGGTGTCAGGGCGCGATGCGAACGGACAAGTACCCAAAGATTAAGGACGTCCATGAAATAGACGATTCCGACTCTGAAGCGGACGAACCTGTGGAAGCACCCGCGCGACCTGAAGCGGCTGAGACTGGCCTGGAAAAGCGCCGAGTTGGAACTTCAGGCATGGATCGTCTAGCGGTCTGCGAAGACTGCAACCTCGCTTTCTGCAAAGTCTGCCTCGCGTCATGGCATGGTGATTTCGTCCGTTGCGAACCGCGCGATTCCTCCCAACTCACGGAGGAAGACCAAGCCTCGCTCAACTACATCATGAAGAACACTTCACCATGTCCGACATGCTCCGTTCCGTGCCAGAAGTCGTTTGGATGCAACCACATGACTTGCTTTCAGTGTAAATCACACTTCTGCTATCTATGTGGGGCCTGGCTGAACCCGGACCATCCCTACGAGCACTTCAACAACAAGAAGAACAAGGGCTGCTTTCAACGGTTGATGGATATGGCCGAGGGTGACATGGCTGAGAACAATGTTCAATTCGGCGGTCGGCGCGGGGCGGAGCAGATCGCGGAATTTTGGGAACAAGAAGCTCAGCGTATCCAGAATGAGATTAACGCGGCGGATACATAGCACAAGCTATTAGCAGGCAGGAGTCAAGAGATAGGAATTGAACATGGATTGAGGTGAAGACCCAGGGCACACCAGGTTTCTACAGAAGCCAAGAATTACAATAGTGCTCGAACGCTACAAAAAGTTGAGGATGTGGAGAACGTTCGTCGGGCCAAGTACACCCCCTGCTCCCAACAACTGACCTCAAAGCGCCCATCAAAGACATGTCGCGCGAAGGCTACGGAGCCTATGCGCAAGGTCGACAAAACCGCGCTCAATGCATATTCTTCTTTGGCAGACCCACGTGGTTGACAACAACACAAGTGAAGTACACCAAGCAGATCGTAGGAATCATCCAAGCCGACGTCAGGTAATTGGCCTTCAGGTTCCAGTTGTATTTGAGGGTCGAAATCAAGCAGATGCCGATACCGAAGACGAGATTTATGCCGAGACGGACGTATTGCGACATGCGCTTGTCCGCTGCGGGAAGCGAGAGGAAACCCAAGAACGTCGTGATGATCAGCGAGAAGCCGCCCTATTCACAAATTAGCGAGGAAAGCGAGCCGGATGAGAGGGATACATACCGATACGAAAACATACATGAACACCAACTCAAAGACGCCCACGTATTCGAAGAACATTGTGCTGTAGTCGATCTTCTTGCTTTCCCCATCCGCCTTCTTCTTCTTCGGCACGCTGACGCTCAAGCTGTCGAACAGAGTCTTCGTCGCCGCGGCGAAGAGGTCATTCATACCATCGTACATCTCGTTTACCGCCGTCTCGTTGGTGGCATCGATGGTAAGGTAGTCGAATGATTCGCCGAGCTGGTAGACTGCGGTTGCGGCTTGATCAAGCTCCTTGGAAGCATCGACACCTTTGGGGATGTAGTAGAAGACGTTGTTGTAGGCAGACTCGTTCATTGCGAGGGCAAATTCCTCGCCCGTGGTGTAGTTGAGGCTCGCTGTATACTCGAGGTCGGTGTACAACGCGTTGAGACCGTCGATGGCTTGTGTCCAGATGATGAGGAGACTGATGCCCTGCAGGACCAGGACCAGAACGAGGTGCAGCGGGAAGTGACTGAAGCTCCACACCTGCTGCTTTATACTTCCGAAATGCTCCTCCTGCATACGGTCAAAGTACAGCATGTATAGGAAGTAAATGATGAGGACCGCGGCGATGATCTGCCCCACGACTGCGGCCGTCCAGAGGAACTCGTTCTTGACAATCTTGCTGATGGACTTGCAGACGACGATGATGCCCTCACCGAGGATGATGAGCGTGAGAAGCGACATGCGCTGCACCATGTGCGTGCCCTTGAAGCTGATGATGCGGAACACGCACGAGATAGTGACGGTAATGAGCGTCTCGCAGATACCAATCACATACCACGCGATATACACGTCGCTCTTCTGCGCCACGAGATACTCGCCCAGATCATCGACCGCCGTCTTCTCATTAGGGAACGCAGGCGTAAGCGCACCATACAGGATAGCAGCGATGAGCGCCGACGCCATGACGCTGACGAGCGGAACAATTGTCTTGGTGTACTTCTTCGTGTAGAACAGCGTAACGCCGTACTGGCAGAACAGCGTAATCCTCGAGACCATGAGGATCAGACCGAACGCCTTGTAGATCTTGTAGTCGTAGATCTCCTGCCCTGGTTTCCACTGCGGCCCGATGACGGCAAAGCCAACCATGACACCAAAGTGGATAGCCTTTGCGACACGCTCGAAAACGGAGTCGGTACTGAAGCGGACGTCGTACAGCGAGACTTGATACCAGGTCAGCCAGAGAAGGGAGAAGAAGCCGATGTATGCGGTAAGCGAGTTGTGGTCGTTGATCTCAAGCATCGACGTGAAGGTCGTCAGGTTGGCGACGAAAAAGAGGTCATAGAAAAGCTCGGCTGTCGTTGCTTCGGCATGGCGGTGGAAGGCGGGGTTGTCGTGCAGCGTGCAGTCGCTGTTTTCGAAGGGGGCAGTGGTCGAGGTATGGGGATCTACCGCGAGGGGCTTCTGTTGCTCGACGTCGGAGTGCGAGGAGGTGGGGACGGCATGGTGAGTGGCGTGGGCGTGGGAAGATAGAGGGGAGGCGAAAAGGGAGAGGGGCTTTTTCTCCTCGTGGTGATGTTCGTGTGCCATGGTGGGCGGGAACTCCTGGGTCTGTACAACGATGGAATGAAGCAGGGAGAAACCGATGGTGAAGAATTATGAGGACGATGGAGATGCAACGAGGAAGACCGAATTAAGAGGACAAGACAAGACAAGAGTTATTAGGAGAAGGCTCGATGCCACCGCAGTCTGTACAGACCTCAACAAGGCGTACCGATGCCGTTCTATATATCCTCCGGACACCCTTCCAGACTCATCACAACAACAAGCACACTTCCTCAATCCAGTATCATTGGTCCAAGCACCGCGCCATACTCCACTGCATATCGACTCAGACCGTGAGGCGCCTGCACAATGTGCTGTCGCTGACCGACCCATCTCGGTTCGCCGCTACACTGAAAGACGTTGGGGGCTGACAATTGCAGCCGAACATTCACTTCTCTCTCCGATTCGACCACAGCGTCTACGGCAAGGCTGCACTGTCTCCCGTAGTCTGCTCTAGCCTTGTCTTGGCCTGGCCCATTCGCCGAACGGGTCTTAGTAAGTGGGCATTTCCCTGGGTTGAGTGGAAATGAAACTGAGCCACATCGTATTCTCACTTGTTTTAGGTAGTGGGTACATGATATCAGCGTTAGGTCTTGGCATCATCAGCCAGTGAGCTTCAGAGTGCGTTTGCCGGATGGGTATCGCCCTTAGGATGTGGGGAGATGAGCGGGTGAGCCAAGCCTTCCAGCAGGGATCTAAGCTTTGCTGAGAGGTTTTGTTTGGCGAGGGGCTTGGGGCGCATATGCTTAATTTGAGTAAGAGGGTGTTGGGAGGTTGAGCTGCGTAGAGTGGTTTGGTTGGGTGGCGGCCGAGTGGGGGCTGAGCGGTTGGAGGTCGCACAGCCCACAGCTCTGGGCTTCCTCCACATGTCGTTTTCGTAACCATGCAGTACAGTGTAGACTGACCAGAGTTGCTGCTATGTCCCTTTGAATAACACAGTTATTGCGCCAGCCACTCCCCTCGGACCGAGACTCCGAACACACCTGCTGTCCGGTACTGCAAGATCCTGAGTTTTGAACACGATTGTTCAGCTCGTATGTGAAGACTTTTGGTGGCTGCAGTTGTCGGAACAAAAACATGGGGGGATCAGCGCCCGATCCGGGCTACTGGGAGCTGGCCTCAAATAGATCTGGGCATCTGCACGCTCACGAGGGATGCCTGATATAGTCTACCCTTTTCGGACAATGGGTTGTCTTGGTACCGCCTTCCCGGTTTCAGCTTAGCAACGTGGCTGCCCGAAGACACTCCGAAGGTTATCTCTCGAGTGTCTCGATCGCTCTCTATTCCTCTAACACAGCATCAAAAAGATGAATGTCTACTTGATAATGGTATTGCTCAGCTATTTCTCACGTTTTCTGGATCCCAACTCCTCGAAAAAGATCTTCCTTACCGGAAAAATCGCTTCAACCCTGCATAGCGCCACACTCGTGTTCCATCGGTAATATCCGACAACGCACACACTGAACACGAGATTCAATCACGATAAGGCTGCAGTTGAGTCGCTCACGTTTTCCGTCTGAGGTAAGGTGCATCATGGCATAGTGCATGCAGCAGAACGTTAAAATAACATCGTTTTGCCATAGGCAGGTTCTGGATTTATGCACCTCGAGGTAGCTTCGGGGATGCTCCGGCAATCCTAACTGTCGACCGTTTGCGTACCTCCGAACTCCTTTTCCATCTTGCTGCTCGCTTCTTCCGATCTCTGCCTACCCAAAGGCGAATGATTCTTTCCCTTGAGCAGGCTACCTTAACAATTAGGGGAGGGTGACTGCTTGTTGTCCCTTCAAGCGGATCACAATGACCAAAAATGCTCCCAGCATCTATTTAGATGCTTCAAGAATGTCTCCAAATGTTGCACTTTGACTAACGGCAGAAAGTCAACTAACATCCACAGCATGTCGATTACCACACTTGAACCACTGTTCACAGCGGGGCGGGCACCAATTGTCATAGATCGCCCGAAACGTAGTTTGCGCACAATAAAAACAAGGTCAGTCAGACAGTAAATACATTCACTGAATTCTTCGGTCACTCATGATGTTTACCCTCCGTGAAACGGTACTTTCAGCCAAATTGCAGCACAGCCAAAGCCCACAAGAGCAGCACCACTTGTACACAACCAGCTGCCGCACGTACAAAACGCACAACTCAAATTAATCACTATGACAAGTCCAGCTGAAGGCTTTGTCGCCAGGAAACAAAAACTAGCGGCAGTCATCGGCAACGGTCTTGCTTCAGATCCGGCAGCGGCAGATTTTGTTATCTTCTGCGGAAATGATGCATGGAAGGTCAGGAAGGCAGCCTTCGTCGGACGATCGGAGTATTTCCAGATAGCATGCTTCACAGGCGATGTACACCACTCCCTCCTCCTTCCTTCCCCTCTGCTCCAAATCTGACGTCCAAGCAGGCCCTCGACTACCGCTTCATCCGCTTCCCAGCAACAAAGCAGCGGCACATCCGCACCATGATGTACTACCTACAAACCAGCACCTACCACGGCCCCATAGCCTCCACACCCACACCCTGCGAACTCAACGCCTTCCAGCCCGCGAGCTCCCCAACTGGCGTCGGAGTCAGCATCGAGTTCCACACCGCCTCTCCAGCCATCCTAACCTACTTCCCCGAGTTCGGAACAACATGGACCCTGCACGGCGACGCGGCGCTCAAAGCAGTCAAGATCATCACGCACCACGAGCTCTTCACCGTCAGCGAACTCGTGCAGCCCAGCACCAACATCGCCGTAGCGAAGGGCTATATCCAAGGCGGCGAAGATGCGCTTGAGTACACAAGCACGGGGGGATACCGATGCCAGCCCCATCTTTTGCCGTTAGATATGCAGATCCCGCTGTTTACGTTTCTCCAGCACATCAAACACCGCCGCACGGACATCAGCATCGACCCGGTCTTTCATGCGCAGATGTTCAACTCTGTAGCGTGCAAGTACATGCTCCACAGCCTTAAACCGCTTATCGTCTCTGCCTTTCGCGAGGGCGCGCAAGCGTGGGTGAACACTTCGCTGCTTCCGGAATCTTCGTTCATTGAAGCGGCGAAGATTATCGCATTTCCGCTGCTGCGGCCGAGGTTTCGGAGAGATAAGGGAGAGGAGGTGGAGAATTGGGAGATGGGTGAGGCGCTGGTGGAGGTTATGGCTGCGAATTGGGGCTGGATGAGACATGATGCCGAGGTCGTGGAGTGGTTGAGGGTGAGGCCGTGGAATATGCTGATGGGATATGTGGATGAGGGGGTCGAGGGGCTGAGGCGGAGGTGGGTGGGGATATTGGGCGATAAGAGGGAGGATGAGCTTGTTGAGGGGTTGGAGAGGTTAAGGGTATAAGTGAGCGCGTCAGTGGAGGAAACAATTCTAATATGAGATGGGCTTGGGTACGACGTAGAGAGAGATCACTGCATAGTAATCACGATGAGAAGAGTAAGGTTTAGGTGCATGTTTCCATTTGTCGCCTTCCTAGATCTAGCCCAGTCAGTCTGGTGAAGTCCAAGTATATCAAAAGACCTTTTCTGGCTCCTTACCCCCAGAAGCAAAATGAAAGTTCGGTATCCATGATGTATTAGTCATGAGACGCATGTCTGAAGACCCGCCCTTGTATCATTGACCACCCGGGCGTGTGGACAGAAAGAAGCTCATTTCTTCTATTCTCCCTAACTAGTATTAGTGCTCTTGTCGGCAGTCAATTAAGCATAAGATGCAAAGAAACCCGCCCCAGTGTTCTTGCCTCCAGTGGCCTGAGAGGAGTCAGCAATGAACTGGGCTTAAGTGTGAAGAGCGAGAAGAGAATACTTACCCGAGTTGATCGGATGCGCAACGTATCGTCCTTGGTCATCTGGCCCTTGCTGCCGGAGTTGTTGGAGTTCCAAAACAGTTGATGATGGAAATGGAGTAGGTAGAATTGTTGTGGTTGGACGATTGAATGCTGAAGGTGTTGGAGTTGTTGGTGGCAGTCGAATGTGTCAGGATCGAGGAAGCGTTCTGAAGGTCCAGTGGGAGGGTACTTTTAATTAAAGCAGTTGGCCTTTGCTTGCTCTCACATGCTAGCTCCGGCTGCCTGCTGAGCAGGTGGTGAGAGACGAGCGGTTGTGGGATGGCGTCATGGGCAAGTTTGTAGCCTCGAGCAAACAGACCAAGCGAGGGGCATGGTACGACGCGCAGGGCGTATGAAGTCGGTGTGAGCACTGAGAGAATTCTCCCCAGAATGGAACAGTTCCAATCACTTCGACACGAAGGCATGTGAAGACTCGTTGCAACAATGATGGCTCTTGATTGAGCTGCTTTAGGTGAAGGACGTAGATGATGGACAAAATTTGCGATTGCTCGCTGCTTTCTTCATACCGCCGACTACTTCGCCCGCTTCCAGCCCAAGGGCCAATGTCACCCTGTGTCTAGAAGGGGTCAACCATCACTTAAGGCATCCTCCGTTTCCTCATCTTCTGATCCCCGCTCTTGAACCGTCAGTTTCTTCTTCACTGTCTTCTTGGGCCTCCGAAAAGGCGGCAGATCCTCTTTCCGGTGCGACTTCCCCATGATCTTGATGAACTGCTCCTCCAACCCCAGATACGATTCCCCAAACGAACGCAAGGGCACACCCGCAGCCGAAGGATGAATCGCGATGAGCGGCTGAGTATGTCGAGCGATCCTCGCGGGTCGAGGATCCTGAAACAATTTTTGCCAGCGTTGTAGCTCCTGAAGCTTCGGAAGCTCTGAAAGCCGATCCAGTACCCGCCTCCTGTATGCTTTGTGCTCGTCGAACTCTTCCTTCGACCTGAATGATGTTCGAACAATCGCTTGGGTTCGCTTGCGCTCTTGACTTAACCACTCCCTGGCCTCCAGGAAGGCCTCGACTTGGTATTTCTGGTCCATTCCGAGCTGAGAGTCCACGTGAATTTTGAAGCAGCCAATGACTTCCCGGGTGGTCTCGCAAACGATCATGCCAGAGCCTCGATGCTTCTCTTTGACTTCGCTGAGCCAGTAGATCGGTAACTTGGTGTTGTCTTCGGGGAGACCGGCCTCGGTTTCTGCATCAGGATATTGGGCAGTATCTTTCCATAAAATAAAACGCCAGGATGATGGAATCCCTTCACGTTCGAGCCTTCTCACGTCTTGAAAGTCCCAACAGGCGGGCTCGCGCCAACGTCGGCGGTCTTTGGGTAGCGGAGTGGTCATGACGTGGAATAGAAGCTCTGTAACGGTAGATTCGAGGTCTCGGGCGCTTGGTCTTTTATAGTAAAGGGTGGCTGGGGCCAGGTTTTTGAAAAAAAAAATTGTCGCGAGTGGGATCGAGAGCTAAATAGTTCAACATCGAGCGACTAGGGATTTATGTGTTCCTTTGTTGGAGGTTGAGTTTCACTGCGATTAGTCTCGAACATTCACTGATTGTGAGCCAAAGCAATTCCATGATCTTAGGCGAATAGTAGATCTACAATTAACTGGCGAGTTCGAGGCGTCAAGGAGGGGCACGTTCAGGATGAACAGTTGCGGTGCATCAATCATCCGTGGTCTGTTGGGGTCCCGCGGTCTTGCTTCTCCTGATTGGAGAGCCCGTATGGATATGACTTTCGGATGTTGACTTCATGAGTTTGGGCTTTGCTCCGCTTGGCAGATCGAAAGGACTTGTATGGCTAAGGGTGGATCCAGGAACACGGAGCTGCTTGCTCCCTGGTGTAGCCAGGGCATCGGATGCTTCGATGGTTGGAGAAGGCTTGGCGAGCGGATCGGTACAGAAGATGGCGAGTAGCTTCTCTACGACATCTCGTAAGCGATCGAGCTGCAAGTGTAGAGGTACGGTAGCAATGTGCTTTCGCTATTCCAAGATTAGCATTCCCTTGACTTTGTGGCATGATGAGGTTACTCACTAATGCCAACGCTGCGCCTTTATAGGTCTGATGGTAGATGAGCTTATATTCCTCGTCTTTAGTGGCGTCCTCTGTTGCCGCTTCATCCCCCAGCTGCTCAGAGACTTCTAGCCCTGGAGCGACGGAGCCCCTACGAGATTTGTTCTTCTTCCTTTGTTGCAGACCATGCATGCGCATTGCCGCCATAACCACGCGTGACAAGGCTTCCTTGTTCCTGGTCTCGGTGGTGGGCTCTTCTGGCTGTAAAGGAACAGTAGAGACGTGGGACAGGCCGGAACGTTTGGCATGCGTGTCCAATGTGCCTTTCCTGCTTACAGGCCGAATGTCTGACGATACGCTGGGCGATCTCGACAGTTGGCGTGACGTTGGCCGGGCCAAGGCCGAGTGTGCAGAACTTGGGCGCGAGTCGGGCAGTGGCACCAGTTTCGTGTCGATTGATAGTGACTTACGGTGCCCGAAGGGACGTTGACTATCCTGAATTCCTGCGGCTGCAGCGGATACACCCGCACCTCCCTTGCCCCTTGCCTTCATTTGCGCATGGGCAGCTTCATCGAAGATGTCTCGCTTTCGCTTGGGAGAGCGGGCGGCGGCAGCGAGTGCGCTAGGTGGAGGGAGGAATTGAGGCTCGGCATCCGGAGAAAGTAGGGCGATGTCGGGTATAGGTGACTGATGCAGAAGTTCGGACGATAGCGGAAGGGCATGCACTTTCAACTCGGTGGGTGGAGCATGCGCCAGCTCTGGAGAGGACGACGGAGGGGTTGGTAGCCCCACCGGCGTGGGCGCGACGGTGGCATAGAGCAGGATGTCGGTGACCCTTGGCCCTTTTGATGAGATTTGCGTTGCCTCGACTTTGACGAGGATGCCAATGGGCGATTGAGCTCTTGCACAAGACCACCACTCCAGCGTCGCAGGGCTCGCGGACGCATCAGCGGCGGCTTGGATCTTGCTCGATAGTATCTTGTGAAACCATTCTTGTGTGTTTTCGCTCGTAGTCCATACGTCTAGACTCGGCCCGGCGGCAAGATAAAGCGGAATACGGGCTGTCTCGACGGCTGCGAGGAAGCGTAGGGGTGTCGGCGGTATGGCCGGGGTGGACGCGGTATGTTGCGAAGCGAAGACGACATCTTGCCCCAGTTAGAGTGAACCTCATTCAGGTGGAGATTATACCTTTGATTGTCGTGTCATCCGGGAGTAGGATTTCCCCAGTCCATATGTCAGCCATGATGGGCTTGTGGATAGTGGTGTGGGGTTGCACAGCTCGAGTTCCAGAATGACGCGCTTCGCCTTAGCGCCACTCCACGCGCTTACACGTGATGACATACCCCATGTCCAATCACACGCGTTACAATTCATTCCCTACCGACACGGGAGCGCAAACGGTAATTTGAGTCTCTGTGCACCTTCAAGCGGCCCTCTAAGCCAGTAATCATTATGCCCCTAGTTGCTATAGATGAGAGGATCCAAAGTCTCCAGCTGAAGCTTTTCGGAGACGACAATCCCCAAGTCAAATCGAAGCAGATCTTGCACGCAAATGTGAGCAGTCCTGGTAGAAAACCTCAGTCGACCTTCGGTATCTTCTGACGAATTGACATTTAGTCCAAAATCTTCCGTTGCCACTGCTTAACCAAGCAGACCAGTCATTAGCAAGCCCACGGCACCCATCACGCTTCCATAGCCCCAGTGATTCCACTCCCCAGTCCCAGTGAAGCTCTTGACCACATACCCGTCAATGCCCGCACATACACTAGCAGCGACAAGGATGATTCCGGCCGTCTTCCTGTTGCCATACCAGGTGGCTGCGTAAGTCGCGATCGCCATGAACATATCTTTGGCACCGTAGAGCGTGATAACCGCATCCATGAGCTCGAGGTCGGCAGGCGTAGTAGGAGAAGGAAAGCCAAAGGTTGGGAAGGCAGCGCGTGGATAAAGCATGTAGCTGAATCCAAAGCCGAGGAATATGGTGCCGAAGAAGGTCGAGACCCAAGGAAGGGCTGGATGCCTGCTGATGCCCATGATCGATGTGTTGAAGATAGAAGCAATAGCTCGACAATACTCAACAATGAGGAGGTGGTTTCACAAGATGGTCGGATCCCGGTGGAAATGAACGGGTTTGAGGATGAGAGAACTTGAAGAGATTCTGTGGATTCTTGTCAACTTGTGAGTCAATCAGTGAAAGAGCTCGACGACTTTATGTATCAAGTGCCAAGATAGTCTCACGAAGGCACGGGATCTCGCGTTCCTCTGGCTGCAACGCTCCGCCACCACGGCGCAAAATGTTGCCTATTCGGTTTTGGCGCGTCAGCTCGAAGGATTCATTCGCAAGTCTGATGCGACATTAATTTGCACGAGGAGGGACGAGGGCGCAGATAGCAAACTCCGAGGATGTCATTGAATTTCAATCTGAAGAATTGCAACGTGATAAACGAGGTGAGAAGGAAAGTGGGTTGGTTCGGGGAGTTGCGAGAGGCTCTTGTGCACAGACCAATAACATTAGCTCACCATCTATCCCGCCTCGTCTAACAACACGTCTCAACACCAAATCAACAGTCAATACCCGACACCTTCCTACAAATGTCTCTGACGAGTCCAAGCAATCAAGGAGACCTATGTGGTTCTCATAGCCACAGCGCCAACCTATCCTCCCTCCTCTTTGACGCCTTCTGGCATATAGAGAAATATTCGTTTTGAACGACACACTTTAGACCCGGGGCGCACTGAGTTGTCCCTTTCCACGTCTGACCGCCGCACTGATCATACAACTGTGCATAGCCTGTGGCAGCAGGAGGAGACGACCCTCCCCTCGTCGTCGTCGTTGGTAGAACGATAGGAGGACGGGTGAAGCTCCATCGTGGAGGCCAGCCGCCGCCCCTGGATGTCTGTTGTGCGGGCGGAGGCGTTGGTGTCGCCGGCGGCTTAGATGCGCCAGGAGTGGTCAACGGCTGACATTGCGAATACCACTGATCAAGTCTAACACAGATCGAGTCCTTGCACTTTGTCGGACCATCCCACCCTTGGCCACCACACTGGTCCCATACTTGGCCGATAGTCGGCTTCGCTGTTGGAGATGTTGTCGTAGGAGTCGGGGTTCGAGTGCCCGCTGGATCCGGGAGGCAGTAGTACGAGTTCTCATCGACAAAGGTACAGACGGTGCCTCCGACGCAAACCGTTGGGCCTCTGTATGACTTGCCACCGCATTGTCCGCCTTGCGCTACTGTTCCTGAGGAGATGGGAGCAGAACTGGTTGTTGAAGGTGTGGGTGTGGCCTTTCCTGGCACCGGATCGTCGTTGCGTCTACAGCCAGAGACGTACGAGAGCGCTTCTGGGCATGTCACCTTTTCCCATGATACAGTTGGGTTATCCGCGTTGCGGAACCAATCAAAACGCCAGAAGCAGCCTGAGAGACGAAGTCAGCGAACGAACACCGAACGGGACAGGTACAACTGGAATACGCACCTCCCTGCAGCGGCGACGGCAAAGCCTCACAGTCATCGCGATGGGAAATTCCACCATACTGAGCACCCCAGATATCGGCAGCTCCAAACTCCTTCGTGCACCTACATTGTTCAGCACAGCTCTCAGGGCTGGGTCAAATTCTACTCACCCTCCCATGCTTCCTTGGCCACCACCAGGAATTTGCAGATCAAACTGGTCGTCGCCTAGATCAGCACCACTGTTCGTGACCTGAACAATCATCTTCTTTCCATTCACAGGGCCCGATGTGAACGTGAGCCTGGATACTATTAACACGGGTTTGTTAAGGGACCATACTACACTTACGCGTAACAGGAACAGCACCATGCGCTCTCATTGGAAGCGGCTAGGTTCACACCAGCCCACCCGTATGCGAGGTCATTCGACGCAGCCCATGGACTTAGATCCGAGCAAGCGAACGCGCCACCTAAAGGCAAGATCAGCACCACCCTTACGCCCTTCCGAAATCAATACTCTTACCTCCGCTATCACAGCCGTCGCGCCTCGCCGGGTTGTTCAAAGGATTGTCATTTGCATCGCAGCTGATGACTGGGCTATTCACCAAGGCCTTGTTCGACCATGAGCAACTGTTTTTGCAGCACGACCACCCTCTGGTGGTGGAGCCTGTTCCCTTTACAGCGCTGTGCGCCGCACTGGTTCCAAGAACGAAAAGGGATAAGACAAGCGCTCTGCTCGCCATGATCGGTGGGGGAGCACAAAACTGGACCTGAAAAAGAGGAGATGAAGTTTGAGGAGATAACTCTGGCATGTGGGACTGTAGCAGGCTATATACCTTCTCTTCATACGTTCGCGACCATCGACTTGCTCCTCAGTTCCGGATCTTGAACCTACATTGGTGCCGCAATTTCGCGTCAATATCCTTGAACTCTCTTGCTGCATCAACACTGGTCAGCATCCAGAGCACTGGGCATCGTACCAAAAGTCCATGTCAGCGCAGCTTCAGTCTTGCGCTCACTAGCACGAGCATTAAGCTTGGCATATGTAAAATCTCGCTATGCCATTCCTATTCGATATTCGGATCTGCGGATTAATATGTTCCCGAACTATATGGTCGTCTGCACTACCAGGCTCTTCGAGTCCAGAAACCGAACTATGGTCGATAAGCGAACGCGGTTCATATAATTTGAACCTTCCCTTATCAACGAGTGGGATTTCCCGTATGGTGGGCTCATGTCTGCAGTCATCACTTGCAGAACCCAAGAGCATGGATGATTCAGGTTCTATTTTTGCGCTGCTGCTGGCAACAGTGGACCGTGGTTCCGGCACCACGTCAGGATGGGCTGTTCGACGCAGGATTTTGCAAGAGACTCAGGTGCCAGCGTGTGCGCATTTCCAGGTGATCAATGAAACATGGTACAGGGCACACCGCCAGTGACCAAGGGTGCTTGAGTTTTCGACGAGCCTCCAATGATCTTTGTTTGATGGAATAGATGAAGTCCATCGTCCGTCGACCAGAATGTTCTGAGCCATCTCATTCTATTCCTCTTCTCATCTTCTCGACAACTCGCTTACATACTTACGCATCTAGGGATCCCAGCGTACACAAAATGCCCACGCATAGGTCTGTTGAGTTAAACCCACGGATCCCCTCCGGTGACGATTTTATTCCGTATTCATCTGAATACTGGTTGATTGTGTTCTTCTAGAAGTCTTACGATGGCCTGAAACCAAAGTTAGCATGCGTAGTGAGCAAGACCCCTGCTCGTCTGTTCTCCAAAGTGCTAATCAACGCAACGCGACATCATTCGCTCCCATGCAACCAAGACTCGGTACCGAAGAACCATTGCTCTTTATACCGCATCGGTGGTTGGCGCTAAACTATACTATCGCTGTACCTCTGGCCTTGAGACTTGAGCTGTCAGACCTATAATAGGAGTCTTATAGTTCCTGCCATATTGCGAATACGGTGGTCATATCTTTCAACTCTATCAACAGAAGATGTGAATCAAGAAGGCACCGCGACTCGCCATCTGGGCCGCACTTACAGTCCTGCCCTGCGGGCGCTTCCGAGATAGGGCCATACCATAATGTCGATCAACAGCCCGCGACAGACTTCATACCCCCAACGTGGTTCACGATCTAGCACTTTCGATCGGACTCGCTAACGACTCCATGGATCAATCACCCTGGAAACCAGATGAAGTCAATATAAGCTCATTACCGGCTATTCGACTCTGCGCGTACCTGCGTCGTTGGGGCACGGCTGGACCAAACCCATCGTCACGATCCTAAGCTGGCTAAAATCTAGGTGGAATGTAATTGGAAGCCAGGAAGCATGCTACCTTGACACTTGAACAAGGGTTGGCTTGTTGGGTTCGCATGCATTTCCGGAGAGATGGAGACGTTGCCGTGGAACGCACTAGCACTGGTATTCGCTCCAGCACATTGTTACCGGCTTGTCTCTACGACTGCCTGAGACTGGAAACTCGGGCGATGGGGTAGGGAATATCATTATACCCGAATCCAAACCACTGGTGCGATCTTGCAGTACGGACCTGTCCTCCACAAATTCAGTCAGGCCCTGATGAACCCGCAGAACAGGTCCAGAGCTGGTGTTGATCGCAGTCGCCGATTACTTTAGTGGAATCTTGTGTCGTGTCTTCCCGGCCCAAGTATCAACACATGCTATCGGAGCAAGGCGACCATCAACGCAACGGGATCATGCGATTCATGCCCATCGCACGAGCAGCCGGAGTTGAGACCAATCGTCCTTCCTGCTCCTCGCGACGTCAGCACCAGTGCGATCTGCTCATTCACAACAAGGCAAAGCGACAACGCAGTAGCGTCTTTCCCATCAAAACCGGCAGTTGCTTCGCTCAATCTATGACCCAAAAACAGACCTCGCTTTCGTATACTTCACCATCGACTTCCCAATTTGTACTTCGGGTTCCCGCAGCACGTGTACCAATCTACGTCTCCATCACCACGGTGGGCACCCAAACCATACGGCGGACACCCCACTACTCCCCCGGGATTCCCACACCGGCTCCGGCCACTCTACGCGTCTCCACACCCCTGGCTTCGTAGCATCACACCATCATCTTACTGTCGTGGTCTTCGCTTCTGCTTCGGTCGGGCCGACGAAGCAGGGTTGTCACGCGAAGCCTGCAGTGTGATCTCTTTCAGTCTCTCTACAAATTCGCCTTCGCCATGTTCAGGAGGCGACGCTCCAAGAAACAAGCGTGCCAAAGGCGAGCCTGACCCCTTTCACCTTGCATTTACTCCGGAGCCCGATGCGCCCGATGCGCCGACATGAATGAGTAGTCTGGCTGATTTCTGTAGTGCTCCGACCGAGTAAAGCCATCGACCATGTGTTTTACAGTTTCCCGCCACCGTCCCTCAGTGTATGATTCAATAGCTTGCGTCTGTTTGTTGATTGTCGGGGCTGCTATCCTCATCACTGCCTACGACTGCCATTTCGTTGCGACAGCGGAAGATTTGAGCTACTTTTACAGCGCCCTGAGCGTGGCATGCGATAGCATAAGATCCCTAGGCACTAAAACGGAGTCCAAGTATGCGGCACCCTGCAATGAAAATCGATGGAGCACTCACTACGCCTTTTGCTTTACGTTCCCCCAAGACGCGCATATACTGCTCCCCTTGACATTCCCGCTCAAGTTATCATACATCTCCCTCCTCTCGGCCCCTCATCCGTATTCTCTCCTTATCATCTACAGCTCATCCCTCACCCGTCCCTCCAAATTCGGCATACTCATGATCTTGACCACCAAACTCGTCCACCCCGTAAAATGCTGCGTCCTCTGCCCCTTGCCCGTCTCGGGATTATACTGCTCCCACGCGAACCCAGTCTCCTTCCAGCTCTCGTACACAGTCCTAACCAGATTCTTGCGCAAATTTGTGTAGAGCTGCTTAGCGCGGGATTGGTGCGGGCCTTTGGTTTGCGCGATGTTCTGTCATTACGTTAGCTTCCACTACCCAAAATGTGTGCGGATGGATGGACTTACGAGCAACTCCTTCACCGCCAAATAATTAATATTCATCCAAATCGGGCCCCTCCAATAGTCCTCCTCAGTATGATAAAACTCGCTCTTTTTACTCAAACTCCTCAACCCAAACTCACTCCACAGCTCCTCCTCATCAGCAATCAAATCCAACACCGCGCCCAACTTCCCATTCTCCGGGCCCAACAACCCCGTTAAGAACGGAAACAAGCTGATATACCCCTTATGACACACCAGCTTATTCTCCTCATAATCATCAATCGTCGCATCGCAGTACACCTTCTCCTTCTCGCTCCAATGCAAATCATCGATATTCCGCACAATCGCCTCCTCGTGCTTTGCAAATTCGGCTGCATCGTCGTCTTCGGCGAGGTACGTGGCGACGCGCTTCATGGATTTGGTCATCATGCCGACCCAGCTTATGAGGTCGAGATGCAATTCCCCCGGGTGCGGGGGCTGCGCGCGGGGGTAGTCGTCCAGCCCGGAGGTGAGTATGTGTTGGGGCGTGCGGCCACGCCAGCGGTAACCTTCTTTCGAGGAGAAAGCCTCGCGGTCGTAGGACTTGATGTCGCCGGCCTGCGTCTTGCGGAACCAGAAGTAGTGGCGCTTGAGGAGGGGGTAGAGGGTGCGGAGGTAGGTGAGTGCGGCTTCGCGGTTGGCGAGTTGCATGTAGTAGCTTTTCTCTTGCAGGACTTTTTCGTTGGATGAGTCTGCCTTCACGGCGTCGAGTTTGTCGAGGAAGGAGGTTAGCACCATAAAGAGGGTAGGCGGGTTTGCATAGTGCGGGTATTGCACTTGGAATTCGGCGGGCACTTTGCTGCGCGCTTCGGAGCCGAGGATCTGCTCGCGCGCTATCCAGCCGTCGTCGTCCATGAGGTTGAACCAGGATTTGATGATGTCGAGGGTGAGGTCCGTGTCCCAGTCGATCACGGGGAGGAGGTGGAAGCCCTCGTCCCAGAGGAAACCGCGTGGGAAGAAGGGACGGGAAGGGATGCTGGTGAAGAGTTCCGAGGGGCCTTCGAATTCTGCGACGTTGCGACTGCGTGCTTCGGCGGCGTCTTCCCAGAAACCCTCGTTGTCTTCTTCGTAAGCGGCGTCGTAGGAGCGATCGACGCGCGAGTCGCCGTAGAAGTAGCCGATGCCGCCGATAAGGTTGGAGAAGAGCGATTTGGAGAATTCTTCGTAGCGTTCTTTTAAGAAGGGGGGCTGGGGCTTGAAGATCTCTGTGAAGCGCGTGGCGAAGCCTGATGTGACGGATTTGATCTGCTCCGACAGGTCTTCCGAAGTAATCTTGGGGCCAGAAGCTGACGAGAAGAGGATGTCGAATTCGAAAGCGCCTTCAAACACCTTCTGGATCAGGTGGATATTTCCTCGTCCTGGCTGATGCTTGATCGTGTATAGCTGCGATGGCGGAGGCGGATTGTCCTCGCTGTACTGTGGCATCAATATGTCAATCTCGCTCTTCAACTGTGCGAACAACACAGGCTTTGCCTGCCACAGCGCTTCAACTGGGACCTGCAAGCTGGCAACGAGCGTCCTGTCGAGTGGCTTCTCCAGAGCGCTTGGATGCCCCGACTGCGGGTGGTCGCCCTTGCCCTCTGTGATCTTGAGTTCGAAATCGCCCAACTCAATTGTCTGTCCCTTGATGGTGACGTCGCCCTCGATTCCTGTCTCTTCAACATCGCCTTGACTCTCCAGAAAGCCCAAGCCTTCGAGAGTGTTATACCACACGACGGTAGTCTTGAGATCCGGCGACGCATCCTCTCGCGGTGTGCCCTTTATGCGCGCCCCCCAACTCCCACCATGTTGGCCACCGGGGAATTTTATGAACTCAGTCGTGATATCGATGCGGTTCGCCGGGTCGTGGATGGTTTGGCGGCCGCCAGTTCGCACGTCGTATTCGTCCCAGCCGTAGCCGTCGAGCTCGTGCTGTTCGCACGTGTGTCTGAAGTCTGCTTTGTGTTAGCCATTGAACGTTTGAGGAACCAGAGATGGGATGAATGCGTAGCAATTGGCCGACCTCCTGAATGAAATCAGTTATTCCCGTCAGGAAGACTTACTATGCTGCACACTGTTATA
The DNA here is from genome assembly GCA_019022785.1 of Pseudomonodictys pantanalensis. NCBI lineage: Eukaryota > Fungi > Ascomycota > Dothideomycetes > Pleosporales > Parabambusicolaceae > Pseudomonodictys > Pseudomonodictys pantanalensis. The sequence continues at coordinate 38,251 of JAFHBV010000208.1, forward strand.
ATCCTCAACCCTCGTCCACAGCAGCCCGCCCATCAAGCTCTTGGGTATCCTGGGCCTGACGCCGAAGTACAGATTCGGGCGGTAAGGACCCCATAGCAAGCTGTCGTTGGTAGCTTTTTCGATTTCGGCGACCTGCGCCTGGCCAAACGGCAATTGAGTAAGCAGCAAGAGGGCGATACCTCTTAGAGAGGTGCTCCGTCTAGAATTGCGCGCCATGGTGTCGTGCGCGCGTGAAGATGGAAGCTTGCGTGTTGAGCTTTCGCGGGGTTGGGGACACATTTCGGCGGGCAGGGATCGCGAACGGAGGTGCCACACTTTGTGGCGGTGCGCCGCGCTTGAGCGTCACGAATGCAGTGCGATATGGTATGGTGATTTGAACAATTTGTAATTTTATTATGCAGAAAACCATGAACCATCTCAAAGACTTCCAACTGGTGGCGTCCTAGCAGGTGATCCTTACGACCCTCCAAAGCCTTATCCAATCGCTTCTCTGAGATGCACCGTCAACACGCCAGTCCGATAGAAAATGAAGTAGTTCGGGAAAGGAGGGAGGCATACCACAGATGGAAGCATCCTACACGAGGGCCCATGCATGACCGGATCATGAACAAGTTATCTTCACAGAAATCTTCCTTCGACTCCAAACCCCAGGTATAGCTCAATAGCATCCGACCCACACATTCTTCAGTGCCTGGAAGGCGAAAGCGGCCTGTTGAATCCACCCGTTCGGTTCATATACTGTCTCGCCTCCATGCGCTTATCCTTCCTCACCGCGTAATTCTTATCATTCCCAGGTATCTTCTTATTCTTCGTGGTTCCAAACTTGACAATCCCCATAACCTTATACATCTCCAGCGTTCGTTCCCACGTCTCGTCGTCCATATCGGCGGGCCGGGCAACGTTGATCTCGCCCTCCATCTTGGTGTTCTTGGACTCCGTTGGCTGCGTCACAGCTGGTTTGCTGTCTGCTGGCGCGGCCGGGGCTGCTTTTGCTGGAGCAGCGGGCGCGCCGTCACGATCTGAGGGAGGTGGTCCTCGCGGGCCACGCGGCGCATCACGGCCGCGGAAGTCTCCTCCTCCTCTGGGTCCGCCTCTGCCCCGACCCCTTCCGCGCCCTCGATCGCCGCCATCTCGTCGATAGTCCCCACGCTCTCCTCTGTCGCCGCGGTCGTCGTCTCTGCCGCCAGATCTCCCACCGTCTCTGTGTATAGGCGAGCGTGATCGATATCTGTCGCGGTGGTCGCGATCCCGTCCGTCTCGTCCGTCTCGTCCGTCTCGTCCGTCTCGTCGTGGACTTCGAGAACGATTTCGATGTCTGTCTGATGCGGGGCCTCGAGCACGGTCTGAGCGATCGTTCCGGGAGTCGTACTTGTTGTCTCGGTATCGGGTTCGGTCGCCGCCGTTGCGCTCGTTGTTGGCCATGGCTTCCTGGGAACGTCAACACGCGCGTTCTATGGGAGAGTGTAGAGGATGCGAAAGTTGGGCGATTGCTCGATGACGCGAGAGATTGGATCGATGGAGTTCTTACCGGCGAAGCGCTTGACTAGCCAAGTCGCGACCTATCTGCTAATAATGGAGCGGGTGGTCGTGGACGTCAAATTGTGGACTGCGCGATCAGAACGGAAGCAATGACCGGTGCCAAGAGGCTGGAAGCCTGTGGCTGTCAACTGTGGCTGAGAATCATCGCTTAGATAATCACAGAAAGTTTTCAAGGAGAAAAGACGCCAACTTTGTGGCATCGCCAGCTTCACGAATGGATCACAGAGCACGAAGCAAGTTTTTGGAAGTTTTCTATTCGTTATGGCAGCTACGGTCGCATTGCTGTGCAAGCGGTGAACCTGATCAATCGAGAAGCTCAGGAAAGCAGAAGGAAAGAAAAATAGACAACTTTTCATGCCGACCCTGCAGGTGCGACCAGAAGTAATGCCGTCGCCGCCATGTGTCAATGAACTCCATCCCATGCAAGGGTATACCCATTCATCAGTGACCCGTTCGTAAACGCCATGCCATGCTTGCCATGCCGATGAGAAACAAGGAAAGCCATATCGTATGCAGTACTGTGCTACAGTGAAGATGCCGTAGTCAAGTGCGACACACTTAGATCTCATCCTCCTCCTCATCGAAGTCATCCTCGGAGCCCAACTCGTAGAGGATGCGACCACCCTCACTCTCACCACGCTGAGCATCAGTGTACGGGAGGACGATGCCCTCGCGAGCGGCGCGCTGCTTCGCGGTGAGGCTCAGCTTGAAAGAAGCCTCGTGCTTATCCGCAGCTTTGCCTACGAGGCTGGTGGTGACACGGTCGGCGAAGACGGGGTGCTGAGCGAGGAGGATGACGAACTCCTTCTTCAGGGTGCCGAACTCGTGCTGGCCTTCGAAAGGCTCGTGGTAGTCGAGGCCGTTGCGGCCGCGTCGGAGCCAGAAGGTCTCAGTCTCGGGGCGACCGGACTTACGGCGGATCTCGGCTGTGAAGGCGATGCCGTCGGTGGAGTTGGCGTCGAGGGACTGGACGATGCCCTCAGCGCCTTGGAGGAGGCCATGGGTCGGCTCGGGGAGACTGCGCTCTTTGGCGGCCTTGGCCGCGAGGAGGTGAGCGAACGACTGGCAGGTGATGACGGTAGTAGCCATGTAGTGGAGAACATCGAGGGATGGTGGCTCGTAAGCATCGTCCGTGACCTCGGGCAACATGTCCTTGTGGTAGATGCCGATGATGTTGGAGTTGTACTTCATGGTGACCGTGTGAAGAAGAGGACCGATTTCGACACGCTTGGCGCCAACGAGATCGGTCATGGAGTCGACAACCACAAGGCTCTTCTCGCGGTCCTGGAGGGCGAGGTTGATGTTCGCCATGATCTGGTCGCCGGTCTGGTTCGCGGCATCGATAACGCGGATAGCAGGGTGCATACGAGCAGCCTCTAAGGCGACGAAGACCACGTTGATGTTTCGGGAAATGGCGCGAAGCATGATCTCGTTGATGAGTGGGACAGAGCGCTGATTGAGGTCATCCAGGACGAGGGTGAAGGGCGACGCAGTGGTACGAGTGCAGAGGACCTTGCCGATGAGGCCGATGATGTGTCGTTCGTATTGAGCCATGGTCTTCGGCTTTCCCTCAACGTGATCCTTGCGAACGCGGCGGTTGGAGCCGCGGACCTTGGGATTGTTCTTCGGGGTATTGTTCCTCAAGAACCAGCCGAGGACGCCAGCGAGACGAGGCGGCTTGTCGGCGTAGTTGGGCTCAGCTCGAAGCTCTGGGTGCTCTTCGAGGTCGAGCTCGAAGTTGGCCTCTTCGACCTTCTGAACAGCAAGTTGAACAGCCCAGGACGGAACCTGGCCGTTGTGGCCCGGAAAGAAGCCTTCGATGACTGCGTTCCAGTCAACATCGCCGTTGTCGACGAGGCCACCGAAAGTGTGCATGGTGGCAGGATAGTAGGAGGTGTGAAGAAATTGAAAGTGTAGCTGGAAGGGCTTTTGGGTGCAAAGGACGCCTGGAAGTTGGCGAGAAGAGTAGAAGGAGGATGGTGTTGAGGGAATGGAGCGGACGGCTGAGGGAGAAGCTTTTCAGTGCAGAAAGCAGGGGGGCCGAGAGGAAATTCTGGTGGCTGGGGCTGCGGCCGAAAAGGGACTAGCAGGATGAAAGGCGAGGCATACCTCTTGGTGCTGTGACGCAGCAGTGAATTCAGTGAATGAGACCTGTAGTCTTGGCAAGAATTGCATCCAACCCCCACTGACATGTGCCGGCACTGGGTATGATGGGACGGTATTCTTTTCAGGTGTCTTCTCAACAAGTTTAATAATTTAGATTAAATGCCATCAAATGGTTGGGAAAAGTGGTGGTCGAAGTCGTGATATCAAACTCGTGAAGCTCTTTTCGGGCGATTCGCGCTAGCGCTATGTCGGGACTAGCGCGACCGGGGTTAGGCAGTCGTCACTTCCCGTGATTTCCGTCTCCACTTCCCGAGACCCTGACCTGGCGCAAGTGAGCAGTTTCGGACCGAACTCATGCCTTGCCAAAAGTCTTTGTGCGCTGCAGTGATGAAGCTTCTTCCACATCTCTTCACGTCATGACGCAACAGACTAGCGGACAAGCCTCCTCGTCGGCCCGGCCACCGCGTGCGCGCTCTCCACATTTCCCTCCTCACAATGCGCCAAGAGTATGGTTCATGACGGGCGGTGCGTCGCCTATTGCGATAGCCCTGTCACGTCAGGTGCTTGATCATGGAGACTATGTGGTAGCTGGTGTAATACCATCAGAGTTCGAGAAGAGACAAGGGCAGAGCGAGGACTTCCGAGCATTCCTTGAAGAGGTCAAGAAGACGGAGCGTTGGAGAGAGCGGTTGCGGGTCGTTGGACTAGATGGCAGGTAAGGTGCGCTTAGTGCGGTATGACATGCCTTAGTGCCAGTCTAATACGAGATGTCGTGCAGAGTTGTGGGCCAGTGTCAAGCTGCGATCGCCGAGGCTGTCGAAGCATTCGGCCGCGTAGACGTGCTTCTTGGTAACACGAGCGAAGGCAGGTGGTGCATTCCAAATTCTTATCCCTGCATACTAATTTCAAAGAGCAGCCGTGATAGGCGCAGTGGAGGAACTATCCCAAAGCACGCGTACGATTACACTAGTTCAAGATACCTTCGAGACCAACTTCTTCGCCAATGTCAACATCATCAAATCTGTGCTACCTACCATGCGAGAGCGAAAAAACGGTCACATCATCATGTTGACTGGTATCAGTATGTAAGCCTCCTGGCTCTTATAGCCCTTAACTTACGCTGTGTAGCTGGGCATCTCGGAACCCCTGGACTGAGCCTCTACTGCTCTTCCCAGTGGGCAATCGAAGGATACTGCGATGTAAGCCACCATCATCCCCCAATGCATTCTCATATGACTGACACCTTCCCAGAGCCTAGCCTACGAGATCGCCCCCTTCAACATCAAAATGTCCATCGTCCAGGCAAACATGGAGGTCAACGTGCTCACCAACAAAATGACCTCCGTTCCCCCAATGCACGAATACCTCCAAGCCGAAAATCCCGCTCCCCTTGCTCGTGACATCTTCTCCGGCATCCTCGATAAATTGGACCGCGTCAACAACCCAGGCGCCTTCACAGACGACAAGTCCCCCTCCGACAGTGCAACACCATCAAGTGCTGACGCCACCATGCATGAGCCGTCTATCGGTGACTTGCTCAGCTCCGACACTGTTACATCACTTTATGCCCCGCTTCCATCTGCCGTCAAGAGCTCGCTGATTGCGGAGACGGTGCATGCGCTTACTGCGATTGGCGGTCACGATAATCCGCCTGCCAGGCATATTGTTGGGTTCGAAGGGGTGACGGCTGTGAAGGAGAAACTGAAGACTACGAGCGAAGAGCTGGAGGACTTCATAGAGGTTAGTCAGGCGGTGGATATTGGTAGGGAAGGGGTAATTGATGCTTCGGCCATGTTTGCGGATTCTAGCGCTTCAGGAATGTAAGAGAAATAGCATTTTACAGGGAAGGGTTTCCATTCTGGTTCAGACTTGTAGCTAATGATGTCTACGAAAAGAAAAGAGTATTATCGCTTCATTGATCATGACTAGTTGTGAGGGTTAACTCATGCAGAGTAGGTAGATAGGGGTGGAAAAGTGCAAGTAACCAATCTGGAAAGGGGAAGGACCAATCGCCGCCGGCCAAAAGAAAGACTCGCAACGCCATGCATGCACGCAGACAAATCAACGAAGGGGCTTAGGAGCTAATTGCCGTTAAAATCCAAGGTGGGATCCGAGCACGGCAAATCACCAGTATGACTCGCAGCAGATACTGCTCGGAAACTTGGCTGAAGCTACTGCTCGAAAGGAGAGTAATCCCGGTAGAACTCCACTTTCTTATTGACGGTAGTGAGCCACTGGACAAACTCACCATACCGCGGAGGTGTGTTGTGTAGTGGTACCGAAAGGAGAGCCGTGGCCTGTACGTGAAAGCGGATCTTGATCGTCTGGAGTCCTTGTACGGCGAGGGTCGGGGAATTAGGGTGACCGAAGAGTATTTCGTCTTGTCCGGCACGAACATCGTCCAATTCCAGTATCTTCAGAGTTCCCGGGAGCTTGTTGTAGTAGCTGGGACTCGTGGGATTAGGACCCTGTAGATGTCGATAATTGGTGCGGATGTACTCTAGAGCGGTGTATCCAGCCAACGAGTTGATGCCGTCATAGGGTATCAGCCCAGCGACCTCCTTATTAACGACCACGATTCCCCTGAGAGTATGGCGGTGGGGTTGCAGCGCGTCGAAGACGTGGTTCACGTCCTCGCTATGCAGGTGGTGGTTGGTCCAGAGGCCGTAACGCCTTGTAACGGGGTAGAGACGACCACTCAGAACGTATTTGAAGAAGACCAGTCCCTGGCAAGCATTGATCAGGCTGCGCAAAGAAGCGAGCGGGAAGTAGCAATCGATGAGTATCAGAGACCTTATGGTCATTTGCCAGCCAATGTTTTGCAGATGGCCATGCATCCCGTGAATGTGCAGTTCGTCGAGGTTTAGACTCGTCAGAATATGCACAAGACGCGGATCGAGGAGGGTATGGCTTGTGCCCACATGATAGAGCTTTAGCGCCCTAAGATTGCGACCGATTCCCAATGGGCGCATCCAATCTTGAGAGGGCAGGAGGTTGAAAGCCAGAGGGCCTCGAAGCTCAAGCTTAGATAAGCAACGGGTGAGCAGCAGAAGGAAAGCCACCGAGGCACGATCATGGCCTGCCACAAACGCCGGAAACCAGGTTTGGTTAAAGTGAGCATTGGGAGTGGTGCCAGTAATCGCACACCACACATCAAGGCATGTCTGCTGGATATAGGGAGGTAGCTGTACCTGGCGTGTCTTAGGCTGCTGTACGCCAAGCAAGTCAATCGTCAATGACTGCATGTCTGAGCCGAACCCAAGCGCCCTGTCGGCGTTGACGTGGTTGACTGTCGGCAGTCGATTTGGTGCATTGATCTCAGTCTGATGGACGAACCGCATGATCTGGTCCACTGGACCAAATACCCCGCCGTTAACGACTCGAGGAGCGTGGAGAAGAAACCTCTGACTGACATAGGCGAAAGGACGCGAGAAGTGGGAAACCCCAGGGAGTGCCCTGGCATCTTGATGAAGGTAGCCAAGGATATGAAAGACAAGCTCCAGAGGGAGGTCGCTGATTTTCGCCTTGACGAGGCTTGCTAGGTTTCGATTCTTCACCAATGGTCAGTAATGGGTAGAAGATGATGAGTATTAGCGACGAACGTACGTGGCTAAGCCCAACAGGCAACGCTGCAAGAGGCAGGCTGGGCGGCGCCATGGTGCAGGAATAAGGAATCCTTGACCTGTAGCCAGCCCGTGTACTGCCTCTCGTCGCTCGGGTCGTAGAAGCAGGAGACGGACCCTTTCCGGCTACGTTGACGCTTTTCGCGACCGCGGATCCTGCGGCACTCTGCTGAGCCGTCGGTTGGATAGAGAGGGTATGGGTAGGCTCAATAGGTTTTCAAGCTTGACGCGTGTCAGGTGTGCGGTTGGGCTTGTAAATCTTCGTGCCACGTTAATGCTTTGGTCAACCGTGTGAAGTTTAGGGTCGAGATTACCTTAATCCGTCCGTCGAATCTAAAGGCCTGAACCAGACAGGCGACTTGGATAGATAGGAGATAGAAAAGCCTGGTCGTACTCAAGCGGGCTAAAAGCTTGAAGGAAGTCAATAGACAAGTCTAGAGAGTTGAATTTTCGCCGGTGCGTACCTGAATGATGTCGCCAGATCTGTGCCATTCGCCCAGGGAGGTGGCCCGATCGATCCGAGAACAGGGAAGCTCGACCGTACTCAATACGTGTATCTCTTATTGCTGCCCGGGCCTTGGAGCGTTTGAGTGAAGCTTTAACGGCTGCGGAGCTTGATGCAGCTGTCTCCTTCGCTGCGATCGACGAGGGAAGCGCCCAGATCGCGTAGGAGAGCACGGAGGAGGACGCGGAGATTCGGAAGAGGGGGATGCTGGCTATCGCGACCTACGGCGGGAATCACTGGCAAATTTTGTGTGGGAGACGTTGAAGGTGGTGGGGTGGGAGGAGGAAGAGGACCGGAGTTGGTGTTTTTATACTGGGGACACGGCTGCTCCGGCGCTAAGTCTTCTACCCCGTCGACGCTCTCACGCCGCAAGAATTGACACTATGGCTCCGGAAATAACCCGACGGGGAGAACAGACGAACGATAGCGCCCTAAAAAGTATCCCGGTGCAGGTCGCGCCGAGCGAAGTTACGTGGCTCATCTGAGCAAGAGAGGTTTGGGAATGGCGGAGTTGGACATGTCACCTGCCCCTCAGCCCGCCAGCCGCAGAGCCCGGTCAAGCCTACTGTGCCCGCGCCTGGAGAGGGCAGTCATGCAGAGACAGCAAGTAAGATTGCGATGCTTCCCAAGGGGCTCGGTAATCCACACGCACAGCACCTCTTGGATAGGCTTACGAGTCGGAAGACAGGATGTTGACCACGATAGCCCCTTCGCTTTGACTGAACGCCTTTGACAGACGCCCTGAAGTATTGGAGCAAACATTGGTTCGTCCACGGCGTCCTCTACAGCAAGCAAGGGCACATCTTAGCAAACCCGCATCCAACGCATCGGTTTAGCAGACGACATACTAATCTCACCCTTACTCCGTACACAGGTCGGAATGAAGTAGCTGAACTTATTCATAGGACAACTGCATCTTTCGTACCAGACGGCTGAAGAGTTCGCCATTGTTATGCAAGCGCCGACGTCGAACCATCGAACCCGGCCGACTAGCACGTACACGCACGAAGAAATATCAACGATTTCGATCACGGAGCATCCGCGAGACCCTCTTGAGACAGACCATCACTACCGGGGTGGAGGCGCGGCGAACCGAAGGTGATGACGGGCTACGGATGGCTGGGTGCGATGGCGGATTGAAAACTATGTCGGGCCAGTAGCATTAGGCTGCTATAGGAACTTGAGAAAGCCTCTAGAAATCTCAGCGGCCAGCGAGCTGGCGTAAAGATACCAGGCTCGAGTACGCTCACGTTACATTAAAACCAGAAAGCCAGCCAGCTGCTGGGCGACCTGATATCTGAAAACGGACCTCGATGAGAGATTGGACAGATGGGATCGAATTGTCGAAGCCTCGAACCCGATCGAACAGCACGTATACGCACGGAGGCCTGAGTGTTGCCTATGCATTGAACCCTACGACGCCTTCGGCGTGCGGTCCGGCATATCTTTGAGATACAGTACCGTATCGGCGATATCCATGATCAGCCACTCGCAAGGCCCTCTTTGTTCAGACGCTACCAGGGTGGGGAAGTGGCCAACGACAAGGATGGTTGGGTATGATGGTGGACTCTTGAAGCTGGCCTCAAAGACCGGCTACCCAGATACCGGCCGACTGCGGCGGCTTCGAAACGAGCACAAACGGCATTTCTCCACGCGAAGGGGGCGAAAGGGCTCGACGTATTGCCCGCGAAGATCCAGAACGGGCAATCTACAAGCGGCGTCACACCTAATCCAAGGGGTGACTGCAAGGCTCCAGCTGGTAGCGCCAATCTGAGTGACGAATTCAAGCTTATTCAGAAAATGGAGCACAGAAGACTTTGGAAACGCAGGACCAACCGCCCTGGTAGCCCCGGTAGCTTCCGTGGAGCGAATAACGGCGAAGGACACCCGTTCCGCGAGCCCGATCGAATGTATGTTAAGAGTCTCCCAGAGTGCGCCGGCATAATGCAATGCAGTATGATGGTGGGAGATCACGGCAGAAAAAGGTCACAGAGTATGCTTGCTGACTTCTCTAGGCTGCCTTTCCACCATCAAAGCGCCCACCAGTCCCCGCACCCCTTTGGAACGCGAAACGTCGTAGGGGGAAGAACGCTTGAGGCTGGAGAATTGGAGGGCCATAATACCAGGGCAACCGTTGGCTCTATCCAGGCTTCTTCGCGTTTATTGCGGACAAGCGGTTTGCTGCGTCGGTCCGTCCCACTTGGCGGGTCTGACTTCTCGCGGGCGCCGGGGCTACATGCAGGAGAGAATATCCGGTCTTCAACTACAGCTTGCTGGAGTTGCCTTGGAATGTATTGGGAACTTATGAGCTGGGATGGCTTTAGGAGCGAATCTCCCGAGAGCCGGCCTGAGACGCCCGAGCCGTGGTATTGCAAAGCAGAGAGGAGTTGGTATCAGGGGAAGGCAAAGCTTAAGCAGGCAGCTGCGTACACTTGCCCGAGTTGACCTGGTAGACTCATACCAGTCAGAGGAGACAGTTGAGGGTAATAGCAGATCGGAGAGTCGCAAGCGGCAACGCCTAGGTATATATCGGATACACTGGCGATTCAAACCGGTATTTAATGGGGCGGAAGCATAATACTTGTAAAGAGATATCCAAGGGGAAATGGCCAGAAGTCCCGGTATTCCATGGTAAAGTCCTCGGAAGCTGAATCCAGAATCCGGGGCACCTCTCCGGCTATTCTCCCAAGCTCTTCCCGGACCATGCCGCATCCATTCCGGATGCATAACCAATTACTTGTGCCAGGACTATCTCTTTTCCCAAATTCACCTTGGAGAATCGCCACCATATGCGGTATCTTTCTTGGTATCTTCACCAATCCAACGACCGCAAGCTATCTCTTTACCGGCCTTGATTCCCGAACTCTTGCCATCATATAAAGCAGCGATTCCAGACTTGTCAATCTGGCCGTAAATACTAGCAATTCTCTTACAACACGAGCCGATTGAGCGAACGTCCTGGGAAATTGAAAAAAGATGCGTCTGGCATACGTTCATCAATGTCGCTTCCCGTCCAACGGCGCTTCCTTCGAGGACCAGAAACTGTGGATTTGAAGATAGGCGCGCGTCCCCAGGCAAGGAACTGGAAGAGTAAACGCCCTTGTCTATCCTCAGGAGGACTTTTACCGATCCTCTCTTGTGCTGGGTCACGCCCGGATCTTTGTTTCCCGGTAGAGATCGGTACAATGGGATAGGGTGATCGCGACCACAAGATTTGAGACCCAACGCCGCGGCCGAAAGTCAGGTGGGTGGACGTCGCTATGCCACCCTACTTGGTGGATATATGTGGTTTCGTCTTTGAGGTTCAATCAAGGCGCTGTCCATGAGCAGGTCGTGCCTCGAATTGCTGAGCCAGATGCGGAGGGTGACTCGTGGGGTGACAGCGCACCCTAACTGTAGCCATTGTGAACAGAAGGGGCTCCCAATCTCTTGATCGCCAGTCGGTAGGCCCCAATCATAATGTACCAACGGTCGAGTCGTTCGTTATAGGGATGCGGAGCGGGGGCTGCAGACAAAGAAAGACAGGCTAGCGACTCACTGCCTTCCGGGAGGGCTGCCGCCCGAACAATGCGCAGCAACAGCAACCTGGGATGTGTTTGACCTCATGCCACGAGGGCAAATAGACACTGATACTTGTGGTATGCCAATGTCCCGCCGTGATTCTAGGCACCCTGGGGTCCGTTGCGGGATATATTTGAGGCCGCCGCATATTGCGGAGAGGCTGCCGAAGACTCAGGGAACTCATATTCGACGACGAGACAGTTCAACAAGAGCACAAGGCACTTCTACAAGAAGATATCGCGTTCGTTGGGTTTGCCCGCTGATAATGGAGCGTGTGGATGGCAGTGGAGGTGGATGGCTTCGGACGGTCGAGGGGCGCCGCCCTCTACAGAGTTGGTACGATGGTCTGAAAGCTGCATAATAATGTGCGGTCGCTCATCTCGATCTGACTACAAGACGTCTTTCGGGTTGTTCGTGGAATGTGAATGCATGTCGGGGCCAGGTGGGTGGTGCAGACCATCGAGGGCTCCGGTGGCCTTCCCACCGTGTGGGCATGGCATATGAGATTCAAAAGGAGGTTTACGAGTGTCTGTCATATATATGGGAGGTCAGTAGGGGGTCGTTCAATAGACGGAACCGACATACCTTCAGCGTGCGGCCGCTCCAATCCAGCGGCAGGGAGGACCATTCAGCCTCCACAATGCGAGACAAGAAAGATTGAGGAGATTCTTTACGGAATGGTGGTCCTGGTAAGTGGAAACCCCCTGAAGCACCGCCCATTGCCCCTCCGGCGGACGACCCTCCGTTGCCAAGCGCCATTGTTTACAGGGCGAGGCGCGCCAGTATAGTAGGACGCTTTTCACACGAAAGTCACTCCAGCTAGTAGTTTTCTTCCACGCCCACACACGACCGCCACATGTTTGTCAAATCCCCCGCGCCAACGATCTTCTTCAAGCGAACCCACCTCGACCTCTATCAAGCTCCCCACAGTGACAACATTACCCCTACCAGTTTCCCCTTACCGACACCTGTATCGACATGGGTTCGTCATTTGAGAGCACCCTTGATCTCGAGGCCGTTTGGGAGCATAACGAATGGCGCTTGTTCGTTGAGCGCCCGCACGTCCGCGCCGAAATAGTCTTCTATGAATTGGGTCTCATCCCCAAGGGCAAGAAGCTAAACTGGACCCGTGACGGGGTGTGGAAGTTCGACGATCTGGTCATGGACCGCCTCTCCCGCGAAATCCACGATATCGCCAAGAGCATCGACAACCGCCTCAAGGACGACGACGACGAGGCAGTGGTCGAGGCAGCCGTCAATTCCAGTGACACGGTCTACCCGCTCTTCAAGATCAGCTGCAATTACGCTCGTGAGTTGTGGCATCCCGACCTGCCGGTCCGCCCGGGTTGCAAGCGTCTCAATGCCTGGGACGGTAACGACAGCTCTAGGTATGTTGACTCAACTTTCGAATGGGTGGCACTGGCTGACATATTGTAGCCACATCGAGCCTAATCTGGACCGCTGGGTCTGGATGAAGGTATTTGCGATGCGTCGTAGCCGTGTCGCCGCCGCCTCCAAGAAACAGTCCATGGCTCGCGGTAAGTAACGTCTCATGGTCCCATCCAGGGCTAAATTGACATGAGGTAGAACGACGAGGGCTTCTAGGTTAGGCAGAACGGTAGCCTGCGCATCACCCAGTTCGTTTTCCTCTTGTTGTAAGTCCCTTTCGCTATTCAAGGCCATCCAGTCTCTAGAACTACGGACTCCTCCACTATGCGTGGTCTATTGGAGCCGTACCGATAGGAAGAGCCTACCAAAACACCACACACTCTTGGTTGAAGGGACGCTGCTGACTTTGCCTATCTGTTTAGGTAGTCGATCTCGCTGTCAGCGTCGTGGGACCGGTCGATGGTTTCTGTACCTCGGGCCTGGGGGACGACGTTGACCTGGACGGTCTATCGTATGTACACAGGGGGAACAATGGAAAGAACCGGCGCTTCTCATGTCGTTTTGGAAATCTTCGCGCGCGACATGGGGTCTCGATTCGCCTCGGCTTGGACGCGATAACCGTGGCGATTTTCGGATAACAGCCCTTTTGCAATGCACATCCCGACTCTTCTGCGTTATGTTTGAATGTGCATCGTTCTTCCGGCGAGGATGAGTTAGTCGGAAGTCCCTCTCTCGAAATCATCCTCTGCTGGTATCGTCCGGCTCCGTTCACCTGAATCCAGCCTCTATCCTTGTGTTCGTCGTGGCTCAGCGTACAAGATCCACACGGCGGCGTAAAAGCATGTATTCCTTAAAGTTTTAATACCAAGTCTTCATTTTCGTTGCGGGCAAGATCCATGATGGCTACTGAATATCTTTTCTGAAGCCGAAGAGACCAACCGCATAACTTCGAAGCACCCAAGCTGACTGGACTGCGTGAGAAGTGAACTGCACAATTCATTTTGATACCTCGAAGTTGCAAAGTTTGGTATAATGAAGACGCATATAGGGCACAAATACAATGGAAGAGATGAACTTTGATGATATTGTAGTCGGACCGGCGGATGAGGCACGATACTCGGAGTGGTGACGTTCAACTAAGGTTGAGACGATTCGACCAGGCCCACATGATGACTCAGCGTTCAGATCCGATCCGCGGCATCAAGATTTCTTGATGCTGATGGTCTAACCATTTCATCGCGCAACGCACGATACAATGGCTTCTCCGCGCCTGCCATTCCTATGGCCCATCCTATTCAACCCGGTCAAACCCCCACGGACTCGCCCTCGCATCGCTACAAGACGAAAGGAAGCATGCCGAAGCTTCACCACGGCTTCTCTGCTCCGCGAAGAGGTCACACAGCGCTATGGCACTGCGCATGAGCCGGCGCCTCATCTACTGGAGAAGCCGAAGAAGGGAGAGAAAACAGAAGGAAAGGATGGCGCACAAAAGGCATCCCCAGAGCCCGCAGAAGAGGAGGAAGACGCACCACAACCGACACAGACCGCGTCGCCTCCGCCCAAGGCCGCCGAACCCTCAGAGCCTCCTCCACCATCACCGCCGCCCGATCCTCCGAAAACGGCCGAGTCAAGGCCCTTAGACACAGTCCTGCACATGCCTTCTCCCGAAGAAGAAGAGCGCCGCAAGCCGCCGCACCTGAAAACGCCTCCCTACGTCCACCACTTCGACACCTACGGACTCGTCCAACAGCTCACGAAGTCCGGTTTCTCGCAAGAACAATCTGTGAGCATAATGAAAGCGGTGCGCGGCGTCTTGCAGGATAACATGCAATTGGCGCGGGAGGGGCTAGTCAGCAAGTCGAATGTGGAGAATGAGACATACCTGTTCCGTGCGGCGTGTAGTGAGTTGCGGACAGAGATTGGAAACGCAAGGAAAGGCGAAATGGAGAGGATGCGCACGGAGAGGAATCAATTGCAGCACGAAGTGGATATCTTGGGGCAGCGGATGGGGCAGGAGACGGGGCATTTGAAGGATGAATTGAAGGGACTGTTCGATGACAGGAAGATGGCTGTGCGGCAGGAGCAGCGGACGATGGAGTCGAAGGTATATCATACACATTGGAAGCTAGCACATGGCTAACGGAATCCCAGATTCAAGAGCTCAACTACAAGATTACCATCGCCCTCAACTCAGATGCCCGCAGCGAAGTCGAGGGTCTTCGATGGGTCCTCACACGTCGGGCGGCGATCACCGTTGGCGTCTCTGCGTTCCTGCTCTTCGTCGGCTTGCGCTACTCGAGCTACGTACAGCATCAACAGAAGGAGGCAGAGAAGAAGCAACAAAACAGGCGACCTCCATCAGGAGACGATCCAGACTCACCCTCGACAGGCAAACCCGCACTGGGTAAAGATGAGCCTATAGGAGGCGAACTGTTGACTACCGAAGGCGGTGTGTCCCTAGCATAAAGCAACATCATACATTCGAGCATATCCTCATCGCTCTTCTATCCTTCCACTTATCTCCTTCAGAGCTTATGCCTCTTCTCCCCCCTTGCGATCTTCCCAAACTCCTCCTGCGGCACCCCCTTCAGAAACCTCTCCAACCCCGCAAAAACCTCCTGCACCCCCTGCTTATCCAACACATCCATCTCCGGCTTCCGAATCAACTTCTTAATCCCCACCAAACTCTCCCCATTCAAGTGCCCTCCAAGTCTCTCATCCACCTCCTTTAACACCTCTTCCAAGAACATCCCACTACTATCTTTCCCTACATCAAATACCTTATTCACAAAACCCGTCTGCACCAGCTCCTCGCAGCTAATCCTCTTGCTCATAATCAGCGCCTCGTTCGCCTTGCTAATGCCTAGTCTTCGCACGAAACCAACGCTGGCGCCGCCTTCAGCTACGAGGCCGAGGGAGGAGAAGGGGGTTAGGAGGTAGGCGTGTGGAGTCGCGTAGATGAAATCTGAGAACGCGATTAGAGCGGCAGAGAGGCCGATTGCGGGGCCGTTGAGCGCGGTGATGAGGATCTTAGGGTGCGTGTAAAAGGTGTGAGTCAGGAAGAGGTTGTTGGATACGAAGTTGCGGAGGATGTGGCGGTGGTCGTTGTCTGAGGGGTTGGAGAGGGAGGTTGCGGAGACGTCGGCGCCGCTGGGGTGGTGCTGTCAGCTCTCGTCCGTGAGAGTGTAGAGATGTGCATATGTGGGTAGATAAAAAGGCCAGTTGCCAATGAAAAGGGAGATATACGCAGAGAAGAATCGCCCTGTTCCTGTGAGGACTGTGATGAATACATCGTCTCTGGCTGCGACTTCGTTCAATGCTGTGGCTAGTGCGTAGTATTGGTCTTGGCTGAGGGCGTTGAGCTTCTTGGGGTTGTTGATGGTTATGATGGCTTTGGGGGGCTGGTATGTGGTTTGGATGGTGTTGTCTGCCATTTTTGCAGGATTATACGTTCAATCGGTCGTGAAGGGAAAGGAGAGAGTGCAAGCAGACACTCTAGGTGCATTGTAAGATAGCTTTTGTAACTGCTCCGTCTTTGAATCCGAGCCGAGGCACGTTGATGCGGAGAATGCTGAGCGCTGATTGGCTGGTGCTGGGTATGGTGACATGGCTGTGAGAACTCATAGTAGGACAACGAGGAGCAGCATGTATGTAGATCCCTATGATAAACATCTCAGCATACTAAAAAATGTATTTCGTAAATAGACTGGGACGATGATACCGAAGGGATAATAAGGCTCTTGATTGATTGCCAAGATCTCGGAGATCAATCGGAGATCAACCTGGTCTACGATCTCAACTCTCCACCATCGCACGACTCAGGTTCACTTTGCGGCAACACGCACACCACCCCCAATCCCGCAAACCACACCGCCAAAATGGGTGGCCCCAATCTCGAAGTGTTCAAAGTACGCCCCATTCTCCTTCCCCTCCCCTTTATCTGTCCCCCACTAACGCCCGCACAGTTTGGCATGTACATCCTCTTTCCGATCGGCGTAATGTACTACTTCGGCACGAACCTCGACGGACGCTTCGCGGTGCCGGACTTCTGGCCAAAACCGGAACAGACTCATAAGATTCCTTTTGAGCGGGAAGAGATCAAGCTAGAGTTGGAGAGGTTGAAGGCGAAGGGGTTGGAGGCGAAGAGGGCAAGGGAGGCAGAGGAGAGGAGGATAAAGGAGATGATGGGGAATAACCAGGGAGAGCGGTAGGGGAATAGGTATTATCACGGCATAGGGCATGCGCGACGCAGACGAGGAGAACAATTGCGCACAATGTGCGTATCTGGATTATGGCACCACCACGAGCATTTCGACTCGCACGGCATCGAACGAATCTCGAACGCAACGAACACGAATATCACAGACATGTTGATGCGAGGGAATTGTGGTATTACAAGGAGTTTGTGGAAAGTCTATGCCCCTTGGACATTTGTACATTATTGTACACCACTGTATCATACACCAATGGCCGGTCATACGGCTACCTTGCTCTGCAAATCCGCCCACACTCCGTCGTCTATTGCGCCTTTTGTCCAATTCAGATACACGCCTTGCACGCCCGGAACTTCCTGCAGCCCGTCAAGAAACCTGCCCAGGGTCTCCGCTGCTACTGCATCGTCCAAGCTAGCCTTCGTGTCTTCGTTTGGATCGTACACGATCTCGCTTTCCTCGATCTCCATGTCGAGAGACTTTGCCAATGACTCGGCGGTCGTCTTCGTTTGCGCCGGCTCCGTAAACAGCACAATGCGCCCCTCCTCATCCTCCATAACGTCTAACACGCCAGCCTCCAATGCCGGCTCCAGGACCTCGTCCACTCCCACGCCATCCTTCTTCTGCATTATTATCCTGCCCTTCTTCTCGAACATATAGCCCACGGGCGACACACTGCCCCCCGCTTCCTTCACCAACAGTCTCAAATCCGCCAATGCGCGCAGCTTATTGTCCGTCTGGCATTCGATGACGGCAGCAACCGAAGGTGGTAGTATAGCTTCCAGCAGGACGTTTTCAAGAGCTGCTCCGGTAGTAGATAATCCCTGACCCCGTGCTATAGCAGCCTCGATGCTAGCTTTCGGTACGGCGCTCTTCTTCGCGGTCGCTATGGCGAGGGCCAGTCTCGGGTTCATGTTCGGGTCGGGTCCCCCCAGCTTGACAGCATTTGAGATGTCTTTTGTAATGAGCGAGCGCGCCTTGCTCTTTGCTGCGTCGTTTTTGCCCTTATCATGTTTGATTGTCGCCCATTTGGAGTGGCCGGACTGTGTGCGGGGGGAGATGCTGAAGCATCGCGCGTTTGTTCTGCGAGGAATGCGTGGGGGCGGCGGACGGCGATAGGCGCAATTGGTGAACGCCTCGAACGAGGGTGACTGTATGAGTATGCGACGAAAAGGAGTGGACATTATCTTGTAGAAAATGGATGTGGTGTGTTTGAGCGCCGAAAACAAAATTTCCCGCAGCTTAGAGCTTGCCAAGAGCGACCTCGAAACCTCCGTCCCAACTCCGCAACACCGCCTCAGGCCAACACCAGAGGGTCTGATATCGGGCCGCACCCCGCCATGCCAACTGTCAAGCTTCCCTGACCAATCCTACCAAGCCCCCGAGGCTCCTGCCACGATCATGGCCACCCAAGAGCCAGAGCGCACCAACGGGGCCGCCACGAACCCCGAGCTCGACGTCAAGAAGCTGCATGCGCTCCCCTCAGAACAGCAAGATCTCTACTTGCTGACCTTTACATCCGATCTGGCGCGCCATGCTGCCTCCCTCGATGCCGATGGTGCTTCGGCACACCAGATATATATCAAGAGAGAGATATTCCAGATTATCAACCTGCCCTCCCCCGCACCCACGCGGGTAATACGCAATAATCTCGGGAGGACCTTCGCGGGCATATTTGGCAAAGGAGATAGAAAACTGCTCTTTGAGTCGATCAACGAGCTTCTGGCTATACTCAATGCGCCGGGCAAGGCAGAGAAGGATGTCAGGGCAAAGCATGCAGCAGCACATTGCTTGGGTGCTGTCTTTGAGGCAGCAGGCGACAGCGCAATTGGTCTATCCCCTTTGGCTGCGACGTCGCTATTGCGACTTATCAAGTTCGCCCAGAATCACACAGGGCTGCGTGCGAGTGTGCTGAAGGCGTTGGGGAAGGTCTTCAAAGGGGTTGGACGGTCGGCTGATGAGGCTGTCGCAAGAGATTCGTGGAGACAGGGACGGCAGCTATCAGCGAACGACAAGTCGTGCCTCGTGCAGACCAATGCATGCTATCTCCTGGAGCAACTTATACGACAAACGGCCTTCTTCGACAATTCCATCGATTTCGACAAGCTTCAGAATGCTATGTGGAAGATGATCGACAGCGGCTCATCCTCGGTGCGGCATGCGGCAGCATCATGCATTAGTGCCGCTCTTGTGAAGAACCACTCTGAGAATGCGCCTGTGGAGATACCTCTGCTCAGGTCGAAGACAATGAAGAAAAAGGGCAAGAAGACGACAGATGTTGACGGGGATGAGGACATTATTGAGCGCCCGGACTCGCCTGCGCCCAAGAAGAACGCTACTAGATTATCTTTCACTGTCGCCACACTGCTCAAGCAACTTTCAACTCAGTACTGCAAACCGGCAACCGGCAACCGAGCGCGTGCCGGTATTGCGCTATGCTACATGAAGACCCTGAGAGGGTTGGGTGAGCACGTGGTTGAGAGCAAGTACGCCGATATTGCGCGCCATTTCTACCTAGAGCTATTGAACAGCCCAATCATTGTCAACAATCGCTATCGCCTCCTGACAACAAGGAAATACGTCGCGGTTATACTGGAGTCTGTGGTAGGCAAGGAGATGCTCGGCGAGTCTGGCCAGCTCAATGCGACGCGATTCCTGGTCAACGAGATTCTCAAGGACTACCCACAGGCGCTCAAGGAAAGACCGGAGCCTTCAAAGCAGACGCTCATTAGTGCCCTCAGCACAATATCGTCACTTTTCAGCAGTCTCGGCTCCGCCACGAACGCCATTGCAGATTCCTGTCGAGATGCGTTGCTCCAAGTCCTACAGCACCCCAGCTATACTGTCCAAGTATATGCTTCGGCCGCTCTGCGCGCTTTCGTCATGGCATGTCCTCTACAACTACTTCCGTCGGTAACGATATGTATGAACAGTGTAAATCGCGAGCTTGGGCTTCTGGGGGGCCAGCGAGGATCTCCAAGGCGTTGTGTGGGTCTGGCCAACGGTCTTTCCGCCGTGCTCAGCACTTCGACTGCGCAGCCGCTGCACGGCTCTGTAGATGTGAACTCAAGAGTCCTCTCGCAAGCTACGTCACTTCTCAAGTCGAGTAGCAACTCGGATCTGCGCATTGGATCGACTCAGATACAAGTCGCATGGATACTCATCGGGGGCTTGACCACCCTTGGCCCGAACTTTGTCAAGATACATCTGTCACAATTGCTCTTGCTCTGGAAGAATGCCCTCCCGAAGCCACTGAACAAGGACAACATGGTGCAGCGCAACGTCCTGGAACTCAGCTTCTTGGCCCATGTGCGAGAGTGCGCGCTAGGATCCGTACTCACATTCTTAGAATTCAACAGCCGACTCCTGACTTTGGACGTATCGAAGCGGCTGGCGGCAATGCTGCAGAACACCACGATGTTCTTGAACACGCTTCCCAGCAAGAAGACTACGGATGACGTCTCCCAGCGACTTTCACCCGCGCTGCAACTGCACGACTTTGATCTGATGGTGCGGAGACGAGTCCTGCAGTGTTACAGCAAGCTAGTGGATTTGAGTCCTGCGGGGAGTACAGAAGTGCTTCTGCAGACGAACCTGTTACCATTCGCGATAGCATCGTTCGCGGACCCCGAGATGTACACGCCTAGCTCCCTGAGTACTGCTATAGCGAGCTCTGCGGGCAACTTTGAGAGCATATGGGATGTTGCCGACAACCATGGATTCGGCGTCACTGGCCTTGTTAAAGGCTATGACATCACATCCTTACCTGGGGAACATGATACGGAAAGCCGCCATCATTGGGTAACGAGGCATGGCCCGGAGGCTATTGTCGACCGCACAGTGAGTCCAACAAGATCTGGCTAATGCTCCATGCTTACCGATATAGCTTCTTTCGCCTATTTGCAGTGCACGCGAGCACGATTCCATCTCTTTATACATTCGAAGGACAGATGATCCTTTCGACCTCCCTAATCCGCCAGCGACTGAAGTGGTCAATTCTGCTCTTCAGCTTTTTGCCATATGTCTGCCGCTGCAGACTCCAAAGATCCAAGAGAGTATCTTAGAGCAAATGACCTCATTCCTATCGGCAAGCAGCTTGCAGCGCGACATCAATCGCAAGTCAGCAATGATGGTCAACATCGCATATGCACTTCTCGCAGCATTGAAGGTGACGACGAAGGAGACCCGATCCGCTCCTGGAGACCTGAAAGGGCCAGCGGTGGAGAAGGTGATCCAGGAGCTACTTCACGTGAGATTTGCCATCTCTACTTCTTGAGTACAGCACTGATGTGATCAGGTTTTCATTGTTCTCCCAGACCCTTACTTGCGCAACCTCGCAGGCGAAGCTCTAGGACGCCTTTGTAGCAGCTCCGGTAACGCCTTCACGACCGCCGAAGTCAGCTACCTGGTCGATCAGATAGTAGCAAATCGCGAACCGAACGCTCGCTCAGGCTACGCAGTTGCACTCGGATGCATACACTCCCAACTTGGAGGAATGGCTGCAGGCTTCCATCTCAAAAACATTCTCGGCATTCTAATGTCACTCGGCAACGATCCACACCCTGTAGTACATTTCTGGGCGCTCGACAGCCTCTCAAGAGTCGCTGACTCCGCCGGGCTCACTTTCTCCAGCTACGTGACAAGCACGCTCGGCATGCTGGCACAACTTTACGCAGCAGATACACATAATGCCGAAGGAGCGTCCTTGGCGTCATCCAACATCGAACTCGACATTCCTACGCCAGCTGTCATTGCACGCTGTATCGATAGCACAATCAACGTCCTCGGCCCTGACTTACAAGATATGGCGAAAGCAAGAGACATGATCATGACCCTTATCGAGCTGTTCAAGACCGAACCTGATGATCTCGTCGTCATCGAAAGCCTGAAATGTCAAGAACATCTTTCACTCTATGCACCTGGCCACATGGATTTCTCGATGTACGTCAAGCAACTGCAGCACGCTATCGAGAGTACATCTGCGCAGATAAGAGATATGGGCACTGACGGACTCCACAATCTGATGCGACGGGATACGGAAGAGGTCATCCGATCCGGTGACCCAGGTCTCGAAGATCAACTATGGCATGTGCTTGATCGCCAACCCGAACACGAAGTTGTTCGAAATATCATCCGGAACTGGCTACACCAGACTGGGCTCACCGATACGGCAACCTGGGTCCAGCGTTGCCACGCTGTCCTTACTAAGACTAAGCGCGTAATAGAGGCTGAAGAAAACAGCGATTCGAAGCCAAAGGGTGGTGCGACGGATCTCCAGGACGAAGAAGTCGCCGGCTTTGCCGCTGCCGCCAATGCTCCAGGGGATGATGGGGGCGCTGCGCAGACGAGCCAGGAGCTACTCAAGTGGCAGGTTCGGACTTTCGGCATGGACTGCTTGAGCGAGCTGCTTGCGATGGTCAGCAAAGAGGCAGCGTTCCGAGAGGAGTCTCCTTGTGTGGTTGCGTTGCAGAAAAGGATAGCCGATGTTGTGCGAATAGCTTTCTCTGCGTCGACTGCTGGTGTGGTGCAGCTGCGGATCCGCGGTCTAAAGATCATTGACCAGGTTTTGAAGGTGCGATATGAGATCGATCCTCAGAAGTCGTAAGAACTTTGCTGACTTTTTTTCCAACAGCTGTTTGGCAAAACACCAGATCCCGACTTCCCGGAAGCGACTCTACTTGAGCAATATCAGGCACAGATTGGTTCTGCTCTGACGCCAGCGTTCGCTGCAGACTCTTCACCAGAGCTCGCGGCAGAGGCTGTCAACGTATGCGCAACGTTCATTGCCACAGGAATTGTGACAGACATAGACCGGATGGGCCGTATTCTCAAGCTCCTTGTGTCGGCGCTGGAGAACTTCTCAAGTATGCTATCCTGCATCTTTTCAATTCCTTTCTCTGACGAAGCGCAGGCGAAACTGAGAGCGCGGCCATTGGTGACCTGAAAGGGCTCAGCTCCAATGCGCAGGTCATGGTGAAGATGTCCGTCTTCTCGGCTTGGGCAGAGCTTCAGATCGCAAGCTCCGAGCAGAAGTACCTAGTTGAGGTACTGAAACCACACATTGCCCAGCTAACACCCCTTTGGCTTTCATCATTGCGAGAGTATGCTCGCTTGCGGTTTGAACCTGACATATCCTCAATGGGCTCAGCATCATTATCTGGTAGCTTGGATACGATCTACGCTGCTTTGAACCGGGAGACCCTGCTGAAGGTGAGTGGCCTGGATCAGGCCTGATAATATAGCTAACAGTCAGCAGTTCTACCAAGAGTCCTGGCTTAACCTCGTCGATGCCATTGCTAGCCTCATTGAGGAGGACAGCGAGTTCGTTTTCGACGCACTCGACGGTAAGACCGAGTTCTCCGAAGCATCGCCGCCCAATGGCAAGCCCGACCACATCAATTACCGCGACGAACCCGTCGCCTTCTTCTTCGTCCTGTTCGGTCTAGCTTTCGAAGCGCTTGCTGGCCGGCCAGGCGATCTCCAAGCCTCAAAAGAGCAGATCCTCGAAATCCTACAAGCACTCAAGAAGATCCTCCGACCTTCCGTATCCGGACATGCCATTTATCAAGAAGTAGTCTTCTCTGAAACCATGGACATGCTGGACCGCCTTGTACTCACCGAAGGCCTTCAAGTCCAAACTGTCATTGTCGAGATCGCCCGCAACCTCTGCCTCGGTCACCCCTCCGCCAAACGACAAGCCACAGCCGGCGACGAGAACCTCTCCGATGATATCGACCAACTCTTCGAACTCACCCGAATCATGGTGCTAGTTCTAACCGGTCTAGTCCCCACCCTCGACGAAGGCAAATCCGGCCGGCGCCACGACCTCAACGAAGAAGCTATCGCGCTCCTCACCACCGCGCTCTCCGCCCTCGTCGACGCCGCCCAAGTCTTCCCCTCAATCATCAAAACCGACCTTCACGCCTGTATCCTGCACATCTTCGCCACCATCCTCGGCACCGGATCCTGCCAAGCCACCGTGGTCCCACAATCCCTGCCCATACTAAAGCGATTCGTGGCCAGCATCACAGCACACGCAGAACCCGGCTCAGAAACCAGCACACAGCTCCGCGCTACCTTGAAGCAATTCCTTCAGGTCCTCAAGCGCTCACAGCAGCGCGAATTCGAAGCCGCGCTCGCCTGCGAGAAGAACACTATCCTCACGACGACGATCCTGCTTAGCACAGCATCATCCGTCTTCCTCCCAAACGATCCCATTATCAACCGATTCGTCGAAGAACTCTTCGACTGCCTCGGCAACCGCATGACGAGCAAAGTCGCCGCAGGCTGCTGCCGCTCGCTGCTTCTCCTCCCCAAGAAAGGCGCCGTGGAAACCGCGCTCGCGGCGCAGATGCTGCCGCAAGTGCTATCCTTCATTGCAAACCCATCCGACGTGGAGGGGCTCGACGAGTCCCGGAGTACACTCGCAGCCACGCTCGTAGCCTTCATATCAACGCTGCCTACGTCCCAGCAACGAGAGACAGCTGCAAAGATTGTAATTCCGGCCTTATTGGTGAGGGTCAGGAAGGAGCCCAAGGCGAGTGCGGAAACGGCAGCGAAGTTGCTCGAATTGGCGGGCGCGGATCAGACGGCTTTTAGGGGGGTGGTGGGAGGGTTCTCGGGGGAGATGAGCGAGGAGTTGCAGGG